>AVPN01001799.1:0-18282 GCA_000695325.1 Pleurobrachia bachei | reverse complement strand
ATGAGCATCATGGCTTCGGGCCAGAAACTTTTGGCACCACCCCAAGTGGAGCCCCTCCTACTCAATGTCTTCTCGTGAGTATAAAACCTGTTCTCGACTTCTCGTGAGAGTATACATTTACTAACAGCTCTGTTCTGGACTTCTGCAACTGTATATTATCCCTATATTATACAATCTTCTAGTGATTATACTAATAATTTCCATTGACAAATTTCAGTAATGTGATGAGACCTAGTGAGGTAAACGCCCAGTACCAGAAGCTGTGCATCAGGATTTTACACTGCGAAGACGTTGCCCAAAGTAAGCCAAAACACCACAGTGGTACATGATACTTTGACAAAAATAAAGGGGGTATCCCGTACACAATTGGGGTGATTACTGATCACCCCTAGACTAGACAGATTTAGATTTTAGACACACATAATCCCCATCTTCCTCCCAGTGTCCTCACCCCCATTTTTTCCTGCAGTGTCCTCACCGGATGGAGTCAGTAAGGATCCCAAACTGGTCCGAATGGCACTAACGGACCCATACGTATCAGTCAGTTACAGCGGAGTGGAAGGGCTCACTCAGCTAATTTACTCCCAATACAACCCCGTCTATTTCGAGGACATCAACTTCAATATCGAGATACCAACTGTAACGGATACAATTATCTTCCGGATCATGGACCGAGATATAGATGGCGAGGATGATGTTGTGGGAACGTACTTCCTCAAGCTCCAGTCCATTTCCTACTTCTCCCAAGATGACTATGGGTTTGATCCCACCTTTGGGCCGTGTTTCATCAACTTCGATGGGGCACCCCGGGAGATAACGGAACATAATGAGCAGTTTCGGTATCTCAACTATGGATTTGTACCAGGTATCTCAGTTAGAAAACACTTCTGTAACTTTTATATCCTCTCTCAAGATTTACAGATAAATAGATCTGATCCCCTATCAAATAATTACACACCCGGGTTTCCCCAATTACACATCCCTCTCGTGATGGTCGATTAGATTCTAACTCCAGTATTAATGTTGTAGGTGTGGCGTTCCGAGGCCGTCTGTTCCTGGAGATCTTTACGAAACCTAGCTACTCTGTGGGTCTCTTTGCCAAGGTGCAGCCCAGCACCTCGGACGCACAGGCAAAGAGTGAAAAATACTTGAACCGATCGAAGTTTGTTATTGCCTGCGGATTCCTAGAGGCGTCGATAATATCTCAGGCAGAGTCTGCCATTACATTTGAGGTACAGAATATAGTTTCCCTCCCACAAGTACAAGTCCATAATTTTAGTTTACCCCCATTCAGTTCTATGTCCTCGAATTCTAACCAATTACACCAATCCCCCTCCCCAGGTGTCTTGCGGGGAGTTTGGTAACATGAGTAGTAGCTCTGTGGATGCCACCAACTCCACCACCCAACCTACCCAGCCGCTCTTTGACAGTACCCGATACTATTATCTGAACTGGGATGCGGGGTGTCCTGCCACATTGGTCGTGTGCGAGTTAGAGGATTGTATCTACCGGCTGGAGACACTCAATATCCTAGAAGATATATACGATACATTCGTGAGTTATTGGGCCGGTTTGGAATCTGATATCTGGTGTAAAAACAGGGTAATTTTGGGGCTAAGATTGATTTCCCTAATACATGTCTTCACATGTTCCCCTTACTCATAATTTAAGGAACACTCTGTATTCCCCTCGTGCAGGACCGAGCTATTGCGAGTGTTGATGATGCTATGCAATTGGAACTGACAGACAGAACGGTAAAGAGTAGGATGAAGAATGGGTTGAAGGAATTAGCTGACAAGTTGGCAGAGGAACTTCCTGAATTACCACCCATCTCAAATGAACTTGATAGGTAGCCTCATATCACCCATGAGGGAAAGGGTACTAAACCCACTACACCCAGCTTACTGGAGTAATTTTCCTTCCGTAATATACTGGGATACTTATCCAAAGTCACCGATATGTTTGGGGTCGGCAGTTATTGCTCGACCCTCCCTGATCCCTGATCCCACTTTTTAGTGAGTCTATCATGTTTCTATTATTACAGGAAGTTACGGTCACTACGTCGAATGAGGATGGATAAGATTATAGTGATGTGTAACAAGTTATTCAAAGAAGTTGCACCCGATAGGGATTGCTACGGTAAAATGCTTCGTATTCAGGAAAAAGGTATACAATCCCCCATCAATCTTATTTGAAATGACCCCTTCTCTCCCTTTATCTTTCTCACTATCTCCCCCTCAGTTAAGATTGTGTGTGATGAACCTCAGACAAATATACCGGACGTGGTTATTTGGATGATAATGAACAGTGTTCGTATTGGATACTTCAAGGCCCCCATCCACTGGTTTTTGGAGTCCAATACCGGCAAGGGGAAATACTGTGGTGTGGTCCGGCATATCAACCTGAGGGTAAGTTACCATGTTACCATGGTGGCAGATGTGATAACATGTTACCATGGTGACAGATGTGATAACATGTTACCATGGTGACAGATGTGATAACATGTTACCATGGTGACAGATGTGATAACCATGATAACATATTGGATGTTGCCATGGTCACCTGAAATCACCGATTTACTACTTTCTAGGTGCTGGGAGGAGATTCCGACTCCTGTGCTTCACTCGTCAAGTGCTTCATGTGGTTTGGTTCACTCAGTCAGTTTAGAGCGTAACCTTGGCCCTTCGTTGCAAAGTTATCGGCCTATGCTGAAACGGTAAGACAGGAATATTATGTAACCTATATGGCGGCGCCATACCCCATTTGAATCTCAGTGCGCTCAGATGGGGTCGGCGGCGCCAGACAGAATAAAACCGCACCTGTTGTAACACACCTCCCCCCTTCTAGTACGAGAACCAAGTTGTGCTAGGTGCGGGTAACTGGGTCACTAAGGGTCTCTCACGACCTACCTTCTCCGACGTTAACGGGATGTTCAACCTTTCAAAGGTCAACTTCGATCCTCCATCTGGTTGGGAGTGGGTTGGAGACTGGTTCATCGCACCTGACTTCAGGTACAATAGTCATAAGGTTATTTTGTATTTGTATAACAGTAATCATATATGATTTCTATACAACAATTTTCTCGGCAATCTTTATGATTTATATTTTATTTCCAGTTCAATAGTGGGTGAAGATTTCGGTTTGTCGTCGTACAGAGACGAAGTGTACGAGGTGCAAACCATTGAGACTGGAGACGATTGGTCTGATCCCAAAATATTCTGGATGAATGGGGTATGTGATAGCAGCTGTATAGTTGATGTTTTCTAACATGTTCTCTGTATAGAAGACAGGATATTGCTAACCCCCGGTTGTTTCACACAGCGTATGGAGCAGACGACAGCTCGTGATGATATTGATCTACCGGAAGGGTGGGAGATCACGAGTGACTGGGCGGTTGATACGTCTACCCCAGGAGATGTAGACGGTTACCAGTATGCCCCTGATCCGGACAGTAACGATTATTGTAGTAGTGGGAAGAGTTACCATTTGTGTAGGAGGAGATTGTGGCTGAGAAGCAGGGTGAAAGTTAGGGAGGCGGCCATACCAACCATAAAGGTTATTAACTGGAGTCTGAGAACAACATATCATAAGCATGATAAATGTTCTTCTTTAAAATTGTTGTCGCGGTGAGCAAGCCAAGAATATACATTATACAAGCATACACCACGTGTTACAAACCCTCTCCCCCCCCCTATTCAGGATGCAGTGAAAGAGACAGGAGGTTGGGAGTATGCTAAGATGTTCACCACTAAGTTCCACAGTGGCGAGGGTGGCTCAGATATTGTGCGGCGAAGGAAACACAGACGACAAATCGATGTTGTGGAGGGCCTCAACTTTGGTATGTTGTGTTATATGGGTTACATATGAGTTACAGATGGGTTACACATGGGTTACACATGTCACACATGAAAATAAACCCCCAATCAATCACATATACCCCAGACCCTAATATTCAATATTTCTCCCTCTGCAGAACCTGTGGTGTTTACAATGTCGGATAAGGGTAAAAAGATCAAGGTACCACCCCAGGTTATCATGACCTTCCCCGAGAGAAACATGTTCGAGGCCCGGGTCCATATTTACACGGGGCGTGCCCTGACAAGTCCTGAGGTGTCCGGATATACAAGTAAGATGTCCTAAGTTCACTAGTAATAGAGTTGGGGTGTGGAGATGGGAGTTCACCCTTCCTCACGCCGCCCTAACATATTTAACAAGTTATGATGATGTTATGTTCACTGTTTTAACAAACACCCCAATTCCTTCAGATACATACTGCACGGTGTGTGTAGCCCGTCAGACGCAGAATACCATCACTATTTGGCAACAACTATCACCTTGTTGGGATCAAACTCTGGTTTTCCGGGGCATTCCCATTGTAGGAGATATCCTAGATGCAAAATCGGCCCTCCCTCAAATAACAATCAACGTGTTCCACAGAGGACCACTGGTAAGTATTTCACCATAGACACTGGTAGTATAACGGAATGGTAACTATGGTAACCATGGTAACCATATTACCTTTGTATGTCAACCCTCCCTATTTGTCAGGGTGATATTCATCTGGGAACATCCACTGGTTTCCCCAAGGAATGTTTTAACAAGCCGTATGAACCTCCCAAGTTGAAGTGGATACCCATCATGAAGTTGGGAGAGAATGCTGGTGATCTTCTAGCTGCTTTTGAAATCTTCTGGGTTAGTCATTTAGTGTGTGGATTATTATATTGAATTCTGTGTGTGCCTAATCACTTTGTAATTGTAAAATCTAAGTTTTGACAGTTCATGACCTTCACTGTAATACTTTCCCTCAGACAAGTAAGCCGCCCATAGACCCGGATGAGCTAAAGCGAAAGGCAGTTGCCAGAGGGAAGGACTACCTATCTCGTATTATGGAGGAGATGTCAATCGAACCAGAGGATATACCCTTCGACCCACCCCGCCATCCCAGTGGAAACGGGTACCAGGTCCCCCCTGGTATTCGACCCATCCTTAAAAACACCAGGATAGAGATACTAAGTTGGGGACTGCGACACCTGAAGTTCTGGGCCAAGAAACCGATCGATAACCCCCTGATAGAGATTGAATGTGGGGGTGGCCTCTATACACTGCCTAAGATACCAGACTTGGTGAACCTCCCTAACTTCCCCGTCACATCTCATTATTTCGATGTGGTAAGTTAAAATCTATTGGTGTGCTGTAAGTGTAACATTATTATCTGTGTAGTGAGAACAAGAAATATGGAAAAGAGGCTCTTCCGCAAATTGACCATCTTATCGCAGTTGCAAAAGCCACAATGCTATCCCTCATAAAACTGACACACATTTCTACTACAGTTGTTACCACAAGGGTTCACCTACAAACCTCCCATCAACATTCGGCTGCTGGACCAGCGACCTAACGGTTTCACACCCCTTGTTGGTAAATACATCCTAAAATCCTTCTCCCAATTTGACCCTGAGTATCTGAAGAAGAGACTAGCCGCAGCGGAGGCGGAGGGAAGTTCTACAAATGAGGATTCATACGGTTAGTTTCTCAGGGGTCTATAATTGTCTAAAACATTTCGATATTACAAAGCAGGAACCGACCGAATCAGGAAATGCTGGTCCCAGATTGGCTGATAACCTGTCACGTGACCTAAATAACGAGTTCTGATTGGTTGTTTACTCGGTGTATATCGTCAACTTCCTGCAGGTACCCCTGAGCAAGAAG
This sequence comes from Pleurobrachia bachei, assembly GCA_000695325.1. Classification (NCBI taxonomy): domain Eukaryota; kingdom Metazoa; phylum Ctenophora; class Tentaculata; order Cydippida; family Pleurobrachiidae; genus Pleurobrachia; species Pleurobrachia bachei. Next base: position 12,576 of record AVPN01001799.1, on the reverse strand, counting down.
AGACGATATCAGTTACAGAGACAGAAACAGTAATAGTAATAGAGGAAGAGGAAGATGACGGATGTTGTAATTGTTGTTGTTGGGCCAAAAAGAAGGTCAAACCACCGGTAAATATCTACTGCAGTTAGATATGGGGCCAGCCCCAAACATGTCTCACTAAAGACTGCATCCTAACCGAACTGTGTGCCTGATGATACACGCGCATTGTAATCAAAAATCCCGCCCAAATGTTCTGACAGCCCATATATTCCCCCAGCCTGGTCCAATACCCGTGATAGATGAAAGTGATGATTGGGAATTCCTATCCATGTATTGGTGGAGTCGGTACTTCGCCATGCAGGGTAACTCTCATCTACAAGACGATGAGAAAACACGAGCTACCTCTCCTTGTTGTGTATGAAAAGGAGATCGAGCTGTACTTTAACAACTTTAGTGACTCAATTCAACAGGTACATGTTGCACTAAAACTAGCTCTACGTTATCTGTCTGGCGCCGCCGACCCGATCTGAGCACACTGTCGCCAATTTGAGAATCAAATGGGGTATAGCGCCGCCATACAGTACGTTATAGGGTTGTTTATTCGACTACGGACTAACATCCCCTCCCCCCCTCTCATTAGTTCAACATGATAGTAACACCCCCTCCCTCCCTAGTTCAACATGATACGGACCCCCAAACTTGGTGGAGGGCCAGATGAAGACGAGGATGACGAGAAGGATCCACATACAGGACAATACAAGGTACGTGTGTTTGGAACACGGCTTTGGAACATTTCTTTTTAGTACCCTAGCTCCTGAGGTGCCGTTCTCGCCCTCAAAAGTATTCCCACGCCGCGCCGCATTTCCCACGATGTGCTGAAATAATAAGCTTTCATTATAAGCAGCACTGCGCGCGTTAAGTTATACCCACAGATACACAGTGTCGCCCGATTTAGAAACCCTGTCCCACTGCTGTCACAGCCGAACTATGACAGCTGGAAACTGAACGCCATACCACATCCATGATGTCTCCTTCCCTCTCAGGGTTCATTCCGTATTTACGAGTTATCCGATGATGGAGAAGGAGATAGAGATCTTATCTACGCGTCTGTGCCTACTGCGGGAAGTATCAAGATCTTTGTCCGTCTGTATGCTCTACAAGCTATGTATCTAGCAACTCCATCCCGGGTGAAAGACAAGACCTGTGATCCATATATTGAAGTGACACTGGGGCCCAAAACTATCTCTGATACTACAAGTCTGATTAGAAAGAACAGGCATCCTAGATTCTGCAAGTAAGTTTAGTATCCACTGGTAGTATCCACTGGATAAATTATCTGGTGGTGTAAACATGTGCAGAAAACTTCGTGTACACGTTACATGTTACAAAGTGTTCCAAACACTAGGTGACTATCTATACTTATCTGCATTATCCCCCTGTTCAGGATTTACAATATGGACACATTGATTCCCAATAACCCGCAACTAAAAGTTGGAATTATTGATTTTGAATCTACGGAGGAGGGTCGGGATGCCCTGATCGGAGAAACTAAACTAGATCTTGAGGACAGATTCCTATCCATCAAGCGGCCCATCTGTGGTTTAACTGAACGATACATGATATCTGGTCCTCATAAATGGAGGGATTTCATGTTGCCGAGTCAGATTCTTGATGAGTTTTGTATCGCCAACTGCATAGCACTCCCAACTTATGCGAGTGATGGAACTAACTGTGCGATTAACGATGAAATTTATACCATCACTGAGTTTGGTAAGTCACTGGATTTCTTAACTGGATGTTACACTTTACAGATATGAACTGTGAAGACTGAGTATTAAATTCCCTCGTATCAGAAAAGCACAAAGAGAACTTTGAAGACACTGCAATTTGGGGGCCACTAAAAGAACGAACTGCTCTGTATGTTCTGCTCGAGTTGGGTCTTGTCCGAGATTACGCAGAGAAGAGAAAGCTTATCAACCCAGTTATGCCAGGTAAAAATAATTCTCAGATCCCTAAAAGCTTCTTATTGCTTATGATTATTACCATTATCGAAGCTGCGATCGGAAATAATTCTTCCCGTATACCGTGTTAGCGTGCAAAACATAGCAAGAAGAAGGGGTACGAAGGATGAAACTATGAAACTATGATGTTCCAGGTGTACCCCAGGGTAAACTACTCATGTTCACGGACATATTCCCGTTCATGGAGAGCCCCCCGGAACCGATGAATGTAGACCCACCCATCCCTGTTGACATGGAGCTTCGTCTGATTGTATTTGATGTCACTGATGTTGAGACTATAGAGGAGGTCCCCCCAGAGAAACCTGATGACGACACACTTCACGACCTCCTTGTTTAGTAAATGGTTATTAAATGACATGGTAGAAGTGAAAGTGGCATATTGGGGCCTATTATATTCTGTCACATACAATTTACCAAATAGGGCATTTTAAACATGCCAGACTCTAGAGTATCGTTTATATCCCAGATAAAATATCTTGTCCTAGTTCCCATCCATATCTCTGATTGTCACTTTTATTATCGCCGATCTCTTAGTGCTTAGTTCAAAAATTTCTATTTGTCTGCAGTTTTGGCATACATTTATTTTCCCCATATTCTACAGAATTAATTACATGTTTATTCCCTCGGTCCACTGTGTATTTCCCCCTACAGTATTGATGTCTACTGCCTCTAACATGTGTATTTCTCCCAGTATTGCATCTAACACATGCCCCCCCCCCCTCCAGTGTTAATGTCCACTGCCTTCACTGCGGCAGTGTCAGGCTCCAGCTATATGAGGAAGAAGGAAGAGGATGCGGTAGATTGGTATCTGGGAGGACTAGCGTCAGGTCTTACTGTCACTGCACTCAGTAAGTTCTGATCCATGTCATGTCTTGTTCGACCCTCCTTTTTATAAAATAAATAAAAAGAGTTCAATAAAACAAGTTATACCCAAAATGGGTCTATGGTGAGTCATGTTTCCTGCCGGTCGTGTTGTCGTTTTCTTTGTCTCATTGTCCACTGATCCCTGATCCACCCACATCTAGGCCAAGTTCGTGGTATGTACTACTCCAAGCAGTACAACATGGCATCTGTGTTCCTACTGCCCCTGGTACCAGCCATGGGAAAATACTTTAACGTGAGTTGATACATTACATTGTCAAATTATAGTCTCTCTAAAACGTGGAGTGGAATTGACTGGTATGACTGATATATGAAATCTTCATGTTGTTTATTTGGATCCATTGCATCCTATATTCGCTTCGCGAATAATAGGATCCCGCCCTGTCCACTGCATGAACTTGCGTGCGCGCAATAAAAGCACACTTTTCAGCAGTGAGAGAGCTCAGATGAGAGAATTCGCGCGCTACAGACCATTTCGGAGGCCTTTTTATCTGACCTAGCACTACTCAAACGTCAAGTATCGCTTCCTTTCGCATCGTGATGAATCGGCGGGTATTTTCCCATACTCACAAGACCATGACGATTCACCCAGTACCCGCAGATTGTCCGAGAACAGCATAGGCGCTTGCAGCCAGGTCTTTAAAGATTGGTCATGTTTAGCGTCAATTTTGACCCACTATTCCTCAAATGCTGATACTCGCGGGTATTTTCCCTAAAACTACAGACAATTATCTGTCAGGAGCAACAAACGAGATGCAAATCGGTTCAGTAGTTCCTTGCAGCCAGGTCTTGGAACAAGTTTACCCTAAAATCAATAACTGAGCGGAAGCCTGTATGTGAGATCGATCTTGGTCGCTGCGCGACCTCGATCTCACTCAGGCTTCCATGTAGCCAACCCTATGTAAAGGGTTGCATGTTGATTGGACTCACATCCCCCTCCCTCATTAGTTCAACATGCTACGAACTCCTAAACTTGGTGGGGGGCCAGATGAAGACGAGGATGACGAGAAGGATCCACATACAGGACAATACAAGGTACGTGTTTTGGACTGGTCTGGAACACGGCTCTAGAGTCTAGACGTGCCGTCCCTGCCCTCATATCAAAACTATTCCCACGCCGCGCCGCATTTCCCACGATGTGCTGAAATAGCGAGCTTTCATTATAAGCAGCATTGCGCGCGTCAAGTTATACCCACATATACACAGTGTCGCTCGATTTAGAAACCAGCTGTCCCACTGTCTCGCAGCCGAACTAAACTTATTCAACCCCATACCGGTACCATATCCATAACATTGTCTCCTTTCCTCAGGGTTCATTCCGTATTTACGAGTTATCTGATGATGGAGAGGGAGATAGAGATCTTATCTACGCGTCTGTACCTACTGCGGGAAGTATCAAAATCTTTGTCCGTCTATATGCTCTACAAGCAATGTATCTTGCTACGCCTTCCCGTGTCAAAGACAAGACCTGTGATCCATATATTGAAGTGACTCTAGGACCTAAAACTATCTCTGATACTACAAGTCTGATTAGAAAGAACAGGCATCCCAGGTTCTGCAAGTAAGTTATACTATGGACAGTAGACACTGGACACACACTATCCTATCCCCCCCATTTAAACTTCGGCAAGCCCAAACACTAGGTGAACATCTATACTAATGTGCATTATCCCCCCATTCAGGATTTACAATATGGACACGCTGATTCCCAATAACCCGCAACTAAAAGTTGGGATTATTGATTTTGAATCTACGGAGGAGGGTCGAGATGCGCTGATCGGAGAAACTAAACTAGATCTTGAGGACCGATTCCTATCCATCAAGCGGCCCATTTGTGGTTTAACTGAACGATACATGATATCTGGTCCTCACAAGTGGAGGGATTTCATGTTGCCTAGTCAGATTCTTGATGAATTTTGCATCGCCAACTGTATAGCCCTCCCAACTTATGCGAGTGATGGAACTAACTGTGCCATAAACGATGAAATTTATACCATCACTGAGTTTGGTAAGTTACAGACTTTGTACACGAATTAAACTTTTAACTGGATTTGAAATTAACTGGAATTGAACCTATGTTACAGAAATGAACTGTGACCACTAAGTATTAAAATATATTGTCCCACAGAAAAGCACAAAGAGAACTTTGAAGACACTGCAATTTGGGGGCCACTAAAAGAACGAACTGCACTGTATGTTCTACTCGAGTTGGGTCTGGTCCGAGATTACGCGGAGAAGAGAAAGCTTATCAACCCAGTTATGCCAGGTATGCATCTTTATCATTATCAAAGCTGCGATCGGAACTAATTCTTGGTAGCGTGCTACTTCCAAACATAGCAAGAAGGGGTATGAAAGATGAAACTGAAACTGAATGTTACAGGTGTACCCCAGGGTAAACTACTCATGTTCACGGATATATTTCCATTCATGGAGAGCCCCCCGGAGCCGATGAATGTAGACCCTCCCATCCCTGTTGACATGGAACTCCGTTTGATTGTATTTGATGTTACTGATGTTGAGACTATTGAGGAGGTCCCCCCAGAGAAACCTGATGACGACACACTTCACGACCTCCTCATCAAAGCGTTAGTTGCCTTGCCCCATATAAGGAAAGTTGATGTTTTACTATTATTTCATCTCTTTTAATGTGTAATTTGTTCAATTTTCCAGGCAATTTGCGGGTGATCCTGAGGCCCAGGTTTCAGAGATCCACACCAGGGCTGTAAATGGAACTGGCGCGTTCAACTGGCGTTTCAAATTCCAATTCGGTTACGCTTTCTTGGACAGAAAGCGAGTGATCCCCGGCGAGGTAAAGATTGAAATACTTTCCAGTGCAATTCCCTTTAATAAATGTGCTGATTTTGTAACCATGTTGTTGTTGTTCTACAGATTGAAGACCAGATGTTGGATCCTATTCTGACGATCAGTGTGTGTGATGGAGACCCCTCTGTAGCTCCAGAACCGTATGCCTTCCTTCACCTGGATATGACCTACCTGCCCAGGGGCATGAGTAAAGAGGAATGGACCTGGATGGAAATGATTCCGGGTTATGAAGAACCGCCACCCCCTCCACCTCCATCGGTAATAAAGATGCGGTTTAATCAGGCCCTTAGTTTATCAACTGGTTCATATCTCCAATAAACCCCCCTTCTCCCCTTCTACCCTCTCTAACAGTTACTTCTCCCTGTCAGAACCCCCCTTCTCCCCTCTCTAACAGTTATTTCTCCTTGACAGAACCCCCCTCTCTAACAACTACTTCTCCCTGTCTCAGAACCCCCTTCTCCCCTCTCTAACAACTACTTCTCCCTGCCAGAACCCCACTCTCCCCTCTATAACAGTTACACTTCTCCCTGTATCAGAACCCGGAGGAGGAAGAAGAGGAAGAGGAAGAACCTCCCCGGCCTCCCGTCATTACCTATCTGAATCTGTTTAAAAAGAAGAAATCACAGGGGTGGTGGCCTATGTACAAGAAAATTGACGGTTTCCTGTACAAGACGGGAAAGATAAAGGCCGAGCTAGAAGTGATGACCATCCCCCAGGCAGAAAAGAGACCGGCAGGATACGGTCGTTCGGAGCCCAATGATAATCCCTTTATTGATGAACCCATGTGAGTGTTGTGTGATAGATTGTTACCCGCTGCTTTAATACACCATGTACTAACTAATTAATTAAACTAATTATCATTTAGTTCAGTTTAAACTAACAATATTGTATTATACCCTCAGTCGAATTTCTACGGAAATGAAAGAAATTGATGCCAAGGTTGCTACCGCTAAATTCTTCTGGAAGTCACCAAACAAACCAAAACTCATTATAGCTGGTATTCTTCAGTTAGTAGGATTAGTCTCCTTCTCCATCATCTATAATCTACCTGTAAGTGTGGGGAATCATACTCGGGCACTTTTTGTTTGCCTACAGCTAGACCCCTTTTCGTGTGTAAGATTGTCCCTAATAGGAGAGAAAGGACAATGTGTTTGAAAATTAATACCCATTTGACTTTTACTAACTCCTCCATTCTTTCAGACGATTTTGGTGTCATATCTAGTATCGTACATTGGTTGAAGATCCCTACTTTTTACTTCGATAGAGAGCTCATTCAAGCCAGGCAAAAAGACTCGTGAAAGTAGAGAAAAAGGACTCAGAGTTTAGTCTACACCAGGCCCTTCCTTGCGAGAGAAGGATCTAGACAATCAAATATAAGAGGGTGTGAGAAAGTGAAATACTACTAGGTTTATGGTACAATTGAATTAGTTCATGCTGGTTATGAACATCTTTTACACATGTGTACCAGAGTGTTTAGATTAGGTTTCCTACAGACTTGAGAAATGAAAGTCTCAACAGTAAACCATGTGATATGTATTTTGATTTTATGTTTTGCTATGCGTTGACCGCCTATGCCCCATCACTAAGTGACGTCTGTTTACTTTTTCTGCTGCTGCAACAAGATAAACCCACACACTGTAACAAGTAGGGCAAATCCCCAAACAAATAAAAACACATACAAAACATCAGTTCATACACAAATCAGTTCATTATTATCCCCCTCATCCTAACAAAACATTAACATCATTGACATCGAGTCTGGAAATGGGCACCAGTCCAAGTAGGCACCATGCACGTGCAGCTGCCACATCGGAAGGGTAACACGTGGTGTTGGCAAAGTTTATCAGGACGGCAGCGGCGTGAGCTGACCCCAGCGCCAGGGTCATGTTCCGACCCAGGTGAGGTTCAGATCGTTCCATTGCGAGTTCCAGTTGGTTTAGGTAGATGTTGAATTCAGCCAGGGCCGGCTGAAATGATGAAATATTTGTTAGTTTTCATTGTGCTGTTGCACCGCCAACAATACAAAGTTTTCATGCTGGTAGTTATGGTAAAAAGTTAACTAATAGAACATGTTATTATTACGTTATAATATAAACAATATAAAATGTGGGAGTTGGTTTCGGAAGAGCCTGAAATATATTACCTCGATTTGTGGACACAATTTGACATCTTCATAGGGCTGATAACCACCCATTCCGCACCACCCAGTTGCTAGTTCTCGAAGATATCGGAGTATGTCTGTCCTGGCATTACCCCGTGACAGAGCCCGGGCAGTTTCAGCGGATAGGACGTCAGGGGTTCCCTCCCAGACGGGGAGAACACACGTGTCCCTGAATATACCAGGCAGTCCTGTATCCTGGGTGGGAGGGGGATTGAAGGAGAAGGGTCAATTAAAATTGGAAGAGAGGGGAACTTAAAATGGATTGTAATCCAATAGAAACAGCGCTCAGATAGTGTAAAACAACTGCAGACTAGAGAGAGTGAAACTGAAACACACTTGTGCTCTTGCACCGCCTCCCTGCCCCCGCGCCCCGTATTATGAACAATACAATGAGACACATACCTCCATGTATCCTGCCCCACCGAAACATTCCAGTCCCTCTCTGACAGATGTGACAGCCATATGGGCTGTGTGTACCTTAACCACTGCAGATAACACACGGGACACCGACCAAGATAGAGATGGCGTCTCCTGAAAGTACAGTGGATAATAATTAATATGATACTATTATTAGGGGGGATTTACAATCAGCTACATGTAAATATTAAGGAATATGAGATTATAGCAATTGTAACAACTCACCCCACTATTAAGAACCAGAGCTAAATCAACACTTTGCAGAGTAAGAGCTCTCGAGAAGGCTTCTAGCCGGGCCAGGCTTGTTCTATGGAGGGGCAAAGAGGAGATAGCTTGCCCAAAGGCAGATCTTTTTGTAGCGAAATCCCTTGCCAGAACAGTTATATGTCGAAGATAGGACGCTGCGGTTAGAGCATTGTACAGACGAGTCACCTGGAAGTTTGGGGAGGGAGGAATAGTCTAGTCGTTGGAAATAGGAAATATCCAACTGAATGGTTTGGTAATGAAATTACCCCAACACGCGAGGGGTGACTTCGTAACCAACTGAATGGTACAGCTACAGCTACAACGATATTAATGTCCAGCTGAATGTACCTGAAGCATTGGTATGATATTAGCTATTCCCTTTTCGGCCAATAATATACCAGGAAGACCCTTCAGAGAGAGTTCAGCCGTTGGAAGTTGTCTAGTCCCCATCTTGTTCTTCAATTTCTCAACTTCGATCGTTCCATCAAACACTGAAAGTGAAATGAGGATTAAAAGGCCACTGTTATAAGTGCAAAATTAATTAATAAATTCTAAATATTGAAGTTTAAACCCGGTTTCCAGAGTGATTTTGCAACATCTTACCCCTGGGAAGGTGAACAAGAAACAGTGACAGGTTCTCTCCATTCCTTGCCAGCGCGAGGGATACCCTACAATCAATAGCAGATGTATAAAACTTGTTCCCATATAACCGATATACCCCATCCTCTCCCAGGTGTGCTCTAGTCTCGGTTGCCCGGGTTACATCAGATCCACCCATTCTCTCAGTCATCCACTGTCCAGACGTCCAAAACTGGCTCGGGTCTCGGCTGGTTAGGTGGGTGAGAGTGGTGGTGAGAGTGCCCCTCCACTGATCCTCAGAGGACAGGGAGGAGTTATGGAGGAGAGATGTTAGAGTGGTAGCAGCACCATCGGTCATAGCAAGAGGACATGATACCATACCACTAACACCACCAAACAGAATCAGTTTCACACTTTGCCACACTTCTCGTAGAGCCTGAGATGTTTATGTTGACAAAAAATGTACTATAAAAACATGCTTTTATTGATACCTTATCTTCATGTCCGATGGCCACTATTCCTTCCTCGCTGGCGATGCCGTGAAGGGTCTTCCACTCTGTACACGTTGTGATCTCATCCACTCTCCCTCCCCATCCGTCCAACCTTGAAGAAAATTTGTATAATTACACATGATAGATTTAAAGTTGATGAACACCACAATACTCAACCGACGGATTAATGTTTGGTTTTTTTCTAACCCTCCGGTGGGTGGTTCAGGTGCCCCGTGCCAAAAAGGGGCAGGTAGCAACACTAACCGTTGTAGTTTAGGAGGGTTTGCCTCGCATTGTAGAGCGAGTGAGTTTAGCTCCCTATACCTCCCACCAAACCTACTGAGATCGCCCTGTACATCTTTATCGCACTCTCCCCTTTGTTTGTAGACTTCAGTTACAAGTCGGGGCAGAAGGGTGTCCTCGAGATAGGCATTCTCTGGGATCTAGAAAGTGTGAAAAGGATAGATAATTAAAAACACAGAGGTTATATAACAATTAACACATTGAACTATAACAAATTAGTTAATCAATTAATGTTTCAGTTACCTTTGGTGCAGTTACATAGTGGATTCTTCTTGTGAAGATTCTAATTAGCGTCTTTCTACATATCATTATCAAATGGAATCATCTAGAAGAAAATTAACATTAACACAGTGGCCTCTTTATCTTGTTGAGTAAGGGAAGGAGAGGAGTCATTCCTAACTCAAGGGTCCAGGACACCCGGCTGCGCACAAATCCAAAATTTCACAGATTTTATCATTTTTTAATTCTCTTTGTTTATGTCAGTTTTCAATCTTTTATCTCAACGTCTTTTCAGCCTGGGTGTCCACAGACACCCGAAAACTCACGAGCGAGGTCCCTGTTTCTAATTTTAACTTTTTAAAAAAGAGAAACAAAAAAGGAGAGAAACAAAAAACGCTGAAAAATTCAAAATTCTCCAAAATGCATGGCATTGGATACATCAGACTTTCGCGCGCTACATTAAAATGCCGCCGCGCCGCTAAGTTGTCTTTGCAAAGCTTTGCAACAAAATTTTAAATAAACTCTAAAACTCGCAACTCGTTAGCAGTCACATTTATTTCAGAACTGCCCGGACGATTGACATGCGCTGCAGGTCCCTAGCGCGCGCGTTTTCAACTCCTCCTAGGACATGTAGCATATGTCAACCCGGACGACCGACAAGTTTGCATATCTTTTGCACATCAAGCCTTTATTCTCAGTTCCCATGCCCGGTATTTTTGTCTAGATCTCAATCAAGTTCCAATATCTGTGTTTCTGGCTGTTCGTGTGAGTGATAAATCAAGTCCAGCCTGCAAAGGTAATCGACGGACGACACGCGATACGAAAATTGTGCATTGAAATTGACGTATCTAACTAACAATGAATTATTCAACCTTAACCTATGTGTTAAATCCTCTCATTCCTCAGGCACCCTGGTATGATTCTGTTACTTGTCACATCTTGGATCTCTTTATCTGGAGCATACACTTTTCTCGATCCCTCGATATATGAGCCCGCTCTAGACACCTATTTTCACAATGAATTCATTGAAGAAACGTTAGATTTTCTTCAGTCAGAGGTCAGTAGTCACCATTGAGTTTTCCATTTTAATGATGACATAATGTTTTCCGCAGTATCCAGATTTAGTGCAAACGACATCGCTTGGAGAGACGGTAAATGGGAGGGAAATCCATGCGGTGACAATAACTAAGAACGTTTCTTACTGGCAAACACATAATCGACCCAGCGTTAAGGTATAATATACAAGGCAGTGGATGTGTTTAATCGCCAAGTTTTAACGTCTTCTTAATCTTATCTTCCCTCTGTGGGACCTGGTACATTATATGCCCACGTTGTTTTCTATCATTCCTCCTCTCTGCTAAGTTATTATACCCCTCACATTCTCTCATTCCTCCTCTCAGTATGTTGGGAACATGCACGGTAACGAAATCAGAGGCCGAGGATTGCTAATGAAACTCGCATACTATCTGGCAGCACAATACAGCGTGGACGAAGACGTGAAACACATAGTGGATAGTACAATATTTCACCTGGTACCCACTATTAATCCAGATGGTTTTGCTAGTGCTGTTCCCACTTGTTCTGGAGTTACGGGCAGGTAATTATGAGACACAATATTATTTGGTAGTATGGAGGTTTGCAGAGCTGCATCCCCTAATCTGCATAATATTTCAATATGTAGACCAAAGAACTGATACTCCGATCTTTAATAACAGACCTTGAATCAACATTCCTCTATCGTCGGAGCTGTGTTATTACAGTGTTTGCTTAGAGAGAGCGGGAGTGTGCCTAGACATGATAGAGGGTTAATGTTTAGCGACAGAGGAGGGGATAAAGAGAGACAAATCACATAATATAGACACACTCACTAAATAAATATATAGCTATCCCACTAAGATCATCACACTCCCTTTATAAGGTACACCAGCCAGGGTGTGGATATGAACAGAGACTTCCCAAACCACTGGTCAACTGGAGAGAAGATGAAGTATGCTGCTGAAACTCTCCTAGTCATGGATTATGTAAGTGTTTAGATCCTCCCCTTGCTGCCTACAATTACACAGTACCTGATCACTAAGAAGAACTGATACTCCGATCAGAGATCACTATTTAATAGATCACTAGTTAATTGAGGACACATCTTAGTTTGGAGCAGTTTCATACGTCCTGTGTTCTGTAACTACCACGCCCCTGACCCCCCCCCCTCACAGGCTAAAACGATAACACCAGTTCTGGGTATTAGTTTTCACGATGGAGCTCTGGTAACTAACTACCCATGGGATGGACAGCCTGATCTGTACACTGGACAATACGCTAAATCCCCTGATGATGCTCTGTTCATTGAACTGGGTAGGTGTTGTAAACTCACTGCTAACATAATCACCATAATACACCATTTCTATTATTCTTTCCATTTCTCCCAAGCCACAATATTTGCGAGATGTGGGAGATGTGT
>AVPN01001798.1:0-18431 GCA_000695325.1 Pleurobrachia bachei | reverse complement strand
CTCTCTCTCTCTCTCTCTCTCTCTCTCTCTCTCTAGTCTCTCTCTCTCTCACTCGCTATTATAGTATCTCACTAAGGTACACACGCGCCCCAATCTCAACTAGTTTATTGTCCGAAGAGACAAAAGGAGTTTTTTGAATCCTCTCCTCTCTCTCCAAAACTTCTCACTCTGTCAAACACCATATATTGGCCTGCTAAATATTTAGGACCTCTAGTTTTGTGACAATGGGCGAATTAACGACAAACAAAGCACCCCTCCTCTTTCTCTATCCGTTTCCCCCTCTCTTTATCACTCTCTCACTTTCTAATTATCTGTCATCAATGGCACAATGGGGTTTTCCAGTCGCCATAATAACAAGGGGGGACAAGCAATCTCTCTCGCTATTATTATAGCACCCCATGTCATTAGTCGCCATTGACGACACGCGAGCCCGGGCCATCCATTCATAATTTTATCAAACCGGTCCCCCATGTGTCTGAGATTATTTTTCACTCATTATCACCCCCCATGATAAACGAATTCCGCAAAGTCTGCTTCTAGTTCATTTAAGAAAGTTCCAAATTGCCTAAACAACCTTCTTTTCTACATTATATCGTTTCTATCACTCATCCATCTAACATAAGTACCTCCTACAAAACTGTTTCAAACTTTGGTAATCGACAATCGTCATCTCCTAGTGCACTCCTCCAATCTCTAACCATCTCTCCGTTGTAAATAGTATCCAATAACCACCTCTCCACCCCTAACCACATCTCCCCTCCCTAACACCACCTCCCTAACCACCTCCTCCACCTACCAGGTTTACAACATGATATCCTCTGAAACAGTGCCCAGTGTTGGTATCATTGTGCCCTCTATCCTCTCCCTAAACCACATCTGCCAGGATATGAAACCCCTCCATCTTACTGACGTAGTTGGATCCCTGGTGTCGGGCCTCCAGCAGCACCTCATGCCCCTCATTCGACAGAAATACCACCAGGTAGCGTATTGATTTTATAGACCCTCTATATCGGGCGTTTTGCAATTATTTTCCTCTTGTTAGTGTCGACCAAACCCACCAACCAAGCCCCTCTTCTCTTATACCGACCCTGACTAACATCCCCCCTCTCATTCAGGAAGCGGCAGCCCTAGATCCCCGGTTCAAGATGAAATGGTGCCGGACACCCCACGAAGAGACCCGACTGCAGGATCAGCTAGACACTCTGGCACAGGAGCTACGAATTAATAACCCATCACCCGCCAGCTACTTCAAGGCAGATGAAAACACAGACTCAAAGGTAGAATACTAATAATAATAATTTAGTTGACAGTTTTAGTTGACAGTTCACGCTGAATACGTTACCTCAGTTGGTTCTTCCCTTCTTCTCTCAATATCAATATATGTGATCGATCCCTCACTTTCATTTCCACTGCATTGTCGGAAAATAAATTCCCCCATTCCTAATTTTCACCTTTCCCCTTGCACACTTTTCACTCACTTTTTACGATTGGACACGGATTATTCCTTTTCTCCTGCCCCCTCTCCTGGCCTTGTCTCTCTCTCCCCCTGCACAGCTGTGGTTCATTTCTCTCACGGTGTTAGGGGGAAGGGGCACTTATCATTTTTCAAACTGCTAAGTTTTTATTTTGAGGCCTTGCAGCAGGGTCCATACAAATCAGATTAAACGTTGTTTCAACAAATATTTGAAACCTAAATTCCCACGTGATTTGCCCTCCTGAAAAAGAGATAAACTTTATCACTTATTCTCTCTCCCTTTCTTACTGTTCCAACGTATTGAATGGTGTGTTGAAATTGAGATTGTGTCAGATTTAGACAGCCTAATTTTGTTAGTGCCCCCCTGTGAAGTGCATCTCCGCCGGCTCTCTGAGAGATTAAAACTGATAATAGTCGACACACGTGATTCTACTGTAAAATACACGTGATAAAACACACAGACCACACCTGTGTCACGCGCTTTTAGACTCATATTAAATCGTGACACTGGCAACAATATATTTTTCAACCAATAATTTCATTTTATGACTTCATGCTCAGCAAGGTCCCCGATTTCCCAAAATATGGTGCACCGTACTATATTCTAATCACCCCATTCTAATCAATGATTTCTCAGGCGAACAGTTCATACGAACAAGCGAGCAAAAGGCGGAAATTGTTTTCCTTCCTTGAGAAACCAGATGACAAAGAAACGAAGAGGAGCAGTGCTCTGTTGGTTGAATTCAATGATTTCGTTAGAGAACAACTGTTACTGGAATACGATTGTCCCCTGAGGTTAGTCACTGTTTCTAGATCAAACACATCTTGACTCGTAGTATAATATTAATAGAAGGTGATTCAAGCTCGTTAGAGCTGATTTACCCCTGTGAGACTGCAATGCTCTGACAGAGTCACGCCATTCCACCGTCTCCTTCATAATACCATCTATTCCCCCTCCAGGTACTGGCTAGAGAAGAGTGGGACGTACCGGTGTCTGGCCCAGTTAGCTTACTACCTGTGCTCTATACCAGCCTGTCCACCACCCATTGATAAAGTGTTCCTGGAGTGGACGGTGTCAGCTAACTCGGTGCAACAGTGCAACTCCCCCTTGGAACTTGAGAGGCTCTTTTTCCTAAACCTTAACTCTAGTCTGTGGTGATGTGAAAGAGATAGAAGACACTGTTCCGATTGAAGATTGAAATCATAGGTTGAGAGCGAGAGCGAGAAATAAAGAGGGAGAGAGAGATGTAGTGATAGTGAGAGAGAAAAAGGAGAGAGAGCGAGAGGAAGAGCGTGAGAGCGAGAAAGAAAGATAGTGAGACTAAGATCAGCGAGAGAAAGAGTGAGAGAGACACAGAGAGAATGAGAGAGAGAGAGAGGGGGGAGATGTTTGGCACGTGGCCTAACAGCTTCACGTGCTCCTAACGATAGACTCCCCCTCCTGAATTAAAAAGTTCCCATAATCACCCCTGTGTTCTTTGCTTCTCCCCATTTTAATTGGGAACATGATGATGCTGGGGTTGAGAGAGAGAGAAAGAAGAAAAAAGAGAGAGATACGCTTATGATTTATTTGTTTCGAATCGATTATTGTTTACGAGCGATTTAATTGCCCTCCATGTAACTTGTGAGCTACCTTTTTACATTGAAATTTTGAACAAAGACAAAACAACTTGTTATTATCTGATTATCATTGGTTCGGAATTGGTACATGCTGCTACCCCCAGTAGGGTATTCAAAGCCACGTGGTCAAGGATACGAGCTCCCCTAGTCCCCTACCTTACCATGCTATTCTAAATGCTAGGAGCTCCCCTACCCTATCCATTACCAGGAACTGATCCCCTGTCATGTCATGCCATTAATCCGCCCTATCAGTATACAGTCTGGCGCCACCTGAGCTGAGTGCACCGCACCGAGATTCAAATCGGGGTCTAGTCTGGCGCCAGCGGCCAGACACTAGACAAAGCGGCAGCCCTAGACCCTCGGTTCAAGATGAAATGGTGCCGGACACCCCACGAAGAGACCCGACTGCAGGATCAGCTAGACACTCTGGCACAGGAGCTACGAATTAATAACCCATCACCCGCCAGCTACTTCAAGGCAGATGAAAACACAGACTCCAAGGTAGATTGATAATAACAATAATTTAGTTGACTGTTCCCCCGGAATACGATCGAATACCTCAGTTGGTTCTTCCCTTCTTCTCTCAATATCAATATATGTGATCGACCCCTCGCTCACTTTCATTTCCACTGCATTGTCGGAAAATAAATTCCCCCATTCCTAATTTTCACCTTTCCCCTTGCACACTTTTCACTCACTTTTTACGATTAGACACGGATTATTCCTTTTCTCCAGACCTCTCTCCTTGTCTCTCTCCCCCTGCACTGCTGTGGTTCATTTCTCTCACGGTGTTAGGGGGAAGGGGCACTTATCATTTTTCAAACTGCTAAGTTTTTATTTTGAGGCCTTGCAGCAGGGTCCATACAAATCAGATTAAACGTTGTTTCAACAAATATTTGAAACCTAAATTCCCACGTGATTTGCCCTCGAAAAAGAGATAAACTTTATCACTTATTCTCTCTCCCTTTCTTACTGTTCTATTGAATCGTGTGTTGAAATTGAGATTGTGTCAGCTAGAATTTAGACAGCCTAATGTTGTTAGTGCCCCCCTGTGAAGTGCATCCTCGCCGGCTCTCAGAGAGATTAAAACTGATAATAGTCTACACACGTGATTCTACTGTAAAATACACGTGATAAAACACACAGACCACACCTGTGTCACGCGGTTTTAGACTCATATTAAATCGTGACACTGGCAACAAAATTTTCTAACCAATAATTTCATTTTATGACTTCATACTCACTGTCAAGTCCCAGTTCCCCAAATATGATGTACCGTACCCCATTCTAATCAATGATCTCACCCTCCTCTCAGGCGAACAGTTCATACGAACAAGCGAGCAAAAGGCGGAAACTCTTTTCCTTCCTTGAGAAACCTGATGACAAAGAAACTAAGAGGAGCAGTGCTCTGTTGGTTGAATTCAATGATTTCGTTAGAGAACAACTGTTACTGGAATATGATTGTCCCCTGAGGTAAGGCTCGACTAACTTTGTTTTAGATGGAAAACGTCTTGACTTTGAGGGCGATTCAAGATTGTGATACAAATACAATATTGCTCGTTAGAGATGATTCACCCCTGTCAATGCTCTGTCAATGCTCTGTCAGTATCACCCTATTCACCATGTGTCCTCCATATTATACCATCTACTCCTACCCCAGGTACTGGCTTGAGAAGAGTGGGACATACCGGTGTCTGGCTCAGTTAGCTTACTACCTGTGCTCTATACCAGCCTGTCCGCCACCCATTGACAAAGTGTTCCTTGAGTGGACGGTGTCAGCGAACTCAGTGCAACAGTGCAACTCACCCTTGGAACTTGAGAGGCTCTTTTTCCTGAACCTTAACTCTAGTCTTTGGTGATGAGAAAGAGAGAGAAGACACTGTTCCAATTGAAGATTGAAATCATATGTTGAGAGACGAGAGTGAGAAGGAGAGAGATAGTGAGAGCGAGAAAGAGAGAGTCTTTCAGAGAGAAGCTGAAGGAAAAAGAGAGAGTGAGACAGAGAGCGAGAGACAGAGAGACACACACACAGAGAGAGTGAGAGAGAGGGGAATGTTTGGCACGTGGCCTAACAGCTTCACGTGCTCTTAACGATAGACTCCCCCTCCTGAATTAAAAAGTTCCCATAATCACCCGTGTGTTCTTTGCTTCTCCCCATTTTAATTGGGAACATGATGACGATGGGGTTGAGAGAGAGAGAAAGAAGAAAGAAAGAGAGAGATACGCTTATGATTTATTTGTTTCGAATCGATTATTGTTTACGAGCGATTTAATTGCCCTCCATGTAACTTGTGAGCTACCTTTTTACATTGAAATTTTGAACAAAGACAAAACAACTTGTTATTATCTTATTATTCTGGTTCGGAATTGGTACATGCTGCTATCCCCAGAAGGGTATTCAAAGCCACGTGGTCATTGTGGTCAAAGAGCAAAGTTGCCAGGGCTAGGAGCATAAGGATGGTTGCTAGGAGCTCCTCTACCCTATCCATTACCAGGAACTGATCCCCTGCCCGGCCCTATCATGCCACTAATCCGCCCTGACAGTATCCTGTCTGGCAGTGGCACCGAAGATCCTTTCTGCGCACACCGGGAGTCAAATCGGGGTCTGGTGGCGCCAGACAGTAGACAGGACCCATTGGATCATGCCAGACCTTGTTGAATAAGTTCCACCCCTTGCTAAACAAGCTCATTGGGTCAGGGTTAGGTGGCCATTTCCCTATGGTACTGTAACCTATCTCTCGCTGTCAGTGCCTGTCGCCGCAGGCCTTATCTAGATGCATCTAAGTGCACTCAGAATCAAATCGGGGTCTGGCACCGCCAGACAGTTCTCTAGACAGTACGCTCAGTAATTGGGGTATGCGGCGCCAGACAGCGAGAGACAGGTCAAAGTACCAAAGGGAAATGGCCACCTAACCCTGACCCTAAGTGGCCGTGGGAGGGACCAGGATCTTGATCAACAAGAAATTAGGGTCCTTTTTTAGCCTTTCGATAGATCAGACACCTTTGCCCTGGGATTCTCAAGATACCTAGATCCATTTCATTTTCTACCTGCACCACCGATCTCACAACTCTCTGGTGGCGCCGTGGAACACGTATGAATTTGTTGAGCGCACTGTCGCAGTGTCCCATTTGAGAATCAAGTTGAGGTATGGCGCCACCAGACAGATCAATAACAAAAGTCATAAACAAGGTTTTTTATCGTGAAAGGGGGAAATGTCATAAATTCTCCTATAATACACTCTCTTCACTAAAACATTACACCCAAAAAATAAACAGGCTTAGTAAAACGCAATGAAAATATGCAGTCACCGAAAAATGTCTCTTGACAACTCAACAAGCAGTCCGCAGCTGGGACTTTACCAGCAACATCTCTCTCATCTTCGGGACGGCTCTATGTATATATATGGACCCTCATGGCTCTTAGCTGGCCTGGGTAACTCTAGTAGTTGGCGGGAAGATCATGGGAGGTGGCATAGTGGCTGGCATAGCGGGCATAGTCGGCATCTGAAATAGTGGATGGTGGTTAATGGTGAAACAGCATTATAAACTTCATTGTCACTAAATCCATCGAAATAAGTTGCTAATAACATGATACCCCCACTCTTATAATATAAGGTTTATTCCCATTTATTATACACACCTGGGGTAGAGGAGGGAGGTTGTTGAAGACAGGAGGCTGGGGTGGAGCGAACATGGGAGGAGCGGAGACAGGGTTGAACATGGGGGGAGGGGCCATGGTTGGCAGGGATGCTGGGGTGAACATTGGAATTTGGGGGAGTTCCTCAATACTCGTGGGAATGGTGGCAACTTCCTCGACAGGAGCAGCAGTAGGGGGTTGAGGGGAGGGGGTAGGGGCAGGTTGAGGGGAGGGTTCAGCCTCTATGACAGGTGCTGGCTGGGGAGAGGGAGTTGGGATAACGGCTGGTTCCAAGGGGGCTGCAGCTGCAGTAGTTGCGACAGGTTCAAGAGTTGTCGGTTCAGCGGGTTGAGTCACTGGAGGTGGCATTGCCAGGGGAGGAACCTCAGGAAGGGGCTGCACCGTGTTCTGAAAGGAAATGGGGGGTTAGAAGTGTGGCGGTCTGGCTGTCTTTCTGTCTGTCTGCCTGTCTGTTTTTCTGTCTGTCTGTCTGTTTTTTGTCTGGCTGTCTGTCTGTCTGTCCGTCTGTCTGTCTGTCTATTTTTTATCTGTCTGTTTTTTGTCTGTCTGTCTGTCTGTCTGTCTGGCTGTCTATTTGTTTTTCTGTCTGTCTGTCTGTCTGTCTGTCTGTCTGTCTGTCTGTCTGTCTGTCTGTCTGTCTGTCTGTCTGTCTGTCTGTCTGTCTGTCTGTCTGTCTGTCTGTCTGTCTGTCTGTCTGTCTGTCTGTCTGTCTGTCTGTCTGTCTGTCTGTCTGTCTGTCTGTCTGTCTGTCTGTCTGCATTTAGTGTTCAACTACGAGTATATGAAGTTTCAGCCAAAACCATCCAGCCGTTTTGCTGTAGGAACGGTTTTTGTGAATTGTGGAAAATTGTAAAAAATTGTAAAAAATTGTAAAATATTGTGGTAAATAGATGTCACCAGACCGTTAGATGCGACTCGACAGCTACAGGTCTAGCCCTGGTTCTAACAACGGAAATTGGCCCAGAGGACATCCCCATGGACCTGTACAATGATTCATTAGCCCATCTTGAAATTTTTGAAATAGCAACCCCTAATAAACAATGGATACAAACGGAGTGGACCCCGCTGGAACCCCTGGAACCATTGGAACCCCTGGAACCATTGGAACACCTGGAACCATTGGAACCCCTGGAACCATTGGAACCCCTGGAACCATTGGAACACCTGGAACCATTGGAACCCCTGGAACCATTGGAACACCTATCTCACTGAAAATGATTTCTGGGGAATCTCAAGTCCCCGTAACTGGAAGAGTGCTCCCAAGTCTAATTATCGAGGGTGGACAAGTGAGCGGATCGTGGAGTATGGAGAATGTTGCCCAAGGCATGTCTGAGGATGGCAGGTTTTCTGTCTTCGCCGTGGATTTACCAGTGACACCTGTCATCGAAACATTTACCGAACAGCTCGTTACTAAAGCTGAACAGTTAGGAGTGGGGACCTTGGTCCAAGTACAGGATTGTGTGTATATCACATCTGAGCAGCTCCAGAGTTCTATTCAGTCATCTCCAACTAGATTTAACTACGTCATAATGCCTGATCATGATAAAACTGAGACATTGCCTGATCAAAACTACTTTGGGAAAATCAAAATGTGTGAGAAAGACGGTAAAGTCACTCAATGTATAAAAATGGGAACAGTGAAAAACGTGACGGGAAGCCGCGATAGGGGGGTGATAAATGAGATTCATGACCAAGTCCTAAACACTCTTATTAAGAAAACAAACCACAAAATGGGAGGGAAAAATTGGACGGTCAACAAAGACGCTGAAGGTCTCCCTCGTTCTGTTTTCATCGAAACAACGCTCATCCTAGGAGCTGCTTTTAATCATTTACCAAGAAACTCTGGCAAGCCCTCAATCGCCACAATCGTTAGCTGTCCATCTACCAATATCGATTCTGGACGTTACCTAAACCGTGTTCTACCAATTTTACCTGATGCACATGGCAACATACCTCATCAGTATATAAAAGGAGTTGGTCGGGTTGTAAAAGAAATGCTAGAAGATTACCGGAGAGAGAATAAAAGATTGCCAAAGAAGATTATATATTATCGATTTGGAAATACCGGTATGAATGAGCTGAAAGACATCAAAGAAAGTTGCTTGGAATTAGAAGATTGTAGAGGGGTAGCGTATAAACCACAAATATCGATCGTTAAGTGCTTTCAACATCGAGATCAAAAGTTCACCAAGGCTGACGATGGGGGAAGGGTGGATTGCGGGACGGTTGTGGATAGTGGAGTTACATCTCCTGACTTCATGGAATTCTACCTTCACTCTGACTGTGAGTATCTAATAAATAATGAGCAGTAATACTAAGGAGAGTGAGATTTATCAAGCACGAAAAATGTCATATCAACTAAATAATCTCCTAATAATTTCAGTTTCCCGATGTGCTCGCTACAGAATTCTCTTTGACGATAGCAGGTTTACAATCGACGAATGGGAAATGCTCTCCTTCTACCTCTGTCACTGTGATCCTCGAAACTCTAGGATGGTAAAATACCCTGCTCCCCTGCGCTACGCCTACTTGAGCTACAAGGCGGCAGCGGCTAAACTGATGGCGTGTGAGATAGACTGGACTAACCCACCGAGTATTGATGAGCTTGTTGCAATACTAGAACCCGCGAGACAGGACTGATCCAGCAGAAATGACCCCCCCCCACCCCCGCGAGGAATAAACACTTGAATGACCAATTGAAAAGTAGCCCGTAATGCAGAACTGTAGAATAGTATTACTTGACAATAAACAGACATGAATATAAAAGGGATTTGAGTTGATAAAAATGAAGTATGTGTGCTATCTAATATCTTTTAAATGTTTTTCTGATATTTGTCTTAAAATCATGAAACATTTGTTTCTAAATGTCAACTCTTTGTTCAACTGTCTGTCTGTCTGTCTGTCTGTCTGTTTGTCTGTCTGTCTGTCTGTCTGTCTGTCTGTCTGTCTGTGTTGGAAAACGGAAGAAAAATAAAAGTGTGGCTTACCGTCGGTAGAGGCATCCTTGTTTGGTTGATAGCATAGTTCTGCTGGGGGTACAGGGGAGGGGGAGGGTTAGCGTTGAGAGGTGCAGTAGAGGGTGGAGGGGAGGCAAGGTTTAGATTTGCCATGCCACTCGTAGGAACACCCTGGGTTTGTGTCGGTGTATACTTCTTGTCCAGCGAAACCTGATAGAGAGGGGAGTTGTTAGAATAACAAACACTGATTTATAACTCAGTTCTAGAAAAACAAGTTTCTGGTTCCCTTGTCAGAGCAGTGTTACCGCAGTTCCGAACTGAATCGCGCGGCGCGCAGAGCCACGGAGCAAGGGAGACAATGACTGTGGCCACTTTATCGTTTTCCAAGACTTCGCGCCCTACTGCAAGTTAACACCGAGGCAACTACAGGTAGGATACGAGAGAGCTAGGTCAGATTTGTACATGCCAAAGTAGGGTATATTTTGGGTACATCACGAATTAGAGTGTGTGTGACTAGATGCGAGATTGAAAAAGGAGCTGTCCCACGATCATATATGGACATAAAGGGTGCACAAGGGTTGAAAAAGGAGCAGGGGTGCACGAGGGTTGAAAAAGGAGGAGGGGTACACGAGGGTTGAAAAAAGGAGGGGGGTGCACAGTACACAACTAACGTCGGCAAATCCGTCAGATCCTACGGGACCCACCGTTTCAACAGCAGCTTCAGGTGTGGGGATCCGGTGAAGATATCCGTAACCAATATCACACCCCAACCTGCGGGATAAGGGTAAATTTAGGGTTAAATGCTTAGTCACCTAGCTGAGTTTTGTATTTTCCAAATACATTGGGGGGATAAACTTACATGCCCTCTCCGCCCCACTTGCTGTTAGGGGTGATGCTAAGTTCTCGAACCCCATCAGTCAATGAGCTGTACACGTAAACCTTGACAGGCTGTCCATCACTTGTCTCCACCAGGGTAAAGAAATCGTCTCTCTGGGAAGAAGAATGTCAGGAATGTTATTTTAGAAGTGGTTAGAGGGGAAGGGAGGACCAGGGTTAAAATATATGGAGATTGGAGTGTATTGACTGTACAGGGTATTCATTTTGGATCTTTACAAGCGTTGGGCTTCACCCAGAAAAAAGTTGACGGGGGTTAACTTGGTATTATTGAAATCTCTGGGAGGGGTAGGGGGAGGAGGCTGGGGGTTAACTTGGTATTATTAAAATCTCTGGGATGGGGAGGGGGAGGGGGCTGGGGGTTAACTTGGTATTATTGAAATCTCTGGGAGGGGGAGGAGGCTGGGGGTTAACTTGGTATTATTGAAATCTCTGGGAGGGGTAGGGGGAGGAGGCTGGGGGTTAACTTGGTATTATTAAAATCTCTGGGATGGGGAGGGGGAGGGGGCTGGGGGTTAACTTGGTATTATTGAAATCTCTGGGAGGGGGAGGAGGCTGGGGGTTAACTTGGTATTATTGAAATCTCTGGGAGGGGTAGGGGGAGGAGGCTGGGGGTTAACTTGGTATTATTAAAATCTCTGGGATGGGGAGGGGGAGGGGGCTGGGGGTTAACTTGGTATTATTGAAATCTCTGGGAGGGGGAGGAGGCTGGGGGTTAACTTGGTATTATTGAAATCTCTGGGAGGGGTAGGGGGAGGAGGCTGGGGGTTAACTTGGTATTATTAAAATCTCTGGGATGGGGAGGGGGAGGGGGCTGGGGGTTAACTTGGTATTATTGAAATCTCTGGGAGGGGGAGGAGGCTGGGGGTTAACTTGGTATTATTGAAATCTCTGGGAGGGGTAGGGGGAGGAGGCTGGGGGTTAACTTGGTATTATTAAAATCTCTGGGATGGGGAGGGGGAGGGGGCTGGGGGTTAACTTGGTATTATTGAAATCTCTGGGAGGGGGAGGAGGCTGGGGGTTAACTTGGTATTATTGAAATCTCTGGGAGGGGTAGGGGGAGGAGGCTGGGGGTTAACTTGGTATTATTAAAATCTCTGGGATGGGGAGGGGGAGGGGGCTGGGGGTTAACTTGGTATTATTGAAATCTCTGGGAGGGGGAGGAGGCTGGGGGTTAACTTGGTATTATTGAAATCTCTGGGAGGGGTAGGGGGAGGAGGCTGGGGGTTAACTTGGTATTATTAAAATCTCTGGGATGGGGAGGGGGAGGGGGCTGGGGGTTAACTTGGTATTATTGAAATCTCTGGGAGGGGGAGGAGGCTGGGGGTTAACTTGGTATTATTGAAATCTCTGGGAGGGGTAGGGGGAGGAGGCTGGGGGTTAACTTGGTATTATTAAAATCTCTGGGATGGGGAGGGGGAGGGGGCTGGGGGTTAACTTGGTATTATTGAAATCTCTGGGAGGGGGAGGAGGCTGGGGGTTAACTTGGTATTATTGAAATCTCTGGGAGGGGGAGGAGGCTGGGGGTTAACTTGGTATTATTGAAATCTCTGGGAGGGGGAGGAGGCTGGGGGTTAACTTGGTATTATTGAAATCTCTGGGAGGGGGAGGAGGCTGGGGGTTAACTTGGTATTATTGAAATCTCTGGGAGGGGGAGGAGGCTGGGGGTTAACTTGGTATTATTGAAATCTCTGGGAGGGGGAGGAGGCTGGGGGTTAACTTGGTATTATTGAAATCTCTGGGAGGGGTAGGGGGAGGAGGCTGGGGGTTAACTTGGTATTATTAAAATCTCTGGGATGGGGAGGGGGAGGGGGCTGGGGGTTAACTTGGTATTATTGAAATCTCTGGGAGGGGGAGGAGGCTGGGGGTTAGCTTGGCATTATTGAAAGCTCTGGGAGGAGGGTTAACTTGGCATTATTGAAATCTCTGGGAGGGAGTGGTTAACTTGGCATTATTGAAATCTCTGGGAGGGAGTGGTTAACTTGGCATTATTGAAATCTCTGGGAGGGAGTGGTTAACTTGGCATTATTGAAATCTCTGGGAGGGAGTGGTTAACTTGGCATTATTGAAATCTCTGGGAGGGAGTGGTTAACTTGGCATTATTGAAATCTCTGGGAGGGAGTGGTTAACTTGGCATTATTGAAATCTCTGGGAGGGGGGGGGGTAACTTGGTATTATTGAAATCTTTGGGAGGGAGGAGGGTGTTGGTATTAGTGAAATCTCTGGGAGGGAGAGTGGGGTTAACTTGGCATTATTGAAATCTCTGGGAGTGAAATAATCTATCAATAATAAACATCCTAGACAATATAATAGATAAGCAGCTCTTACCTCTAAGTTGTTGCGTCTTGCTACTGTAAATAGTCATTTGCATGTGTTTGTTAATGTTGGCTTTCAGCAGATCCTTAAACGTCTCATTATCTTGATCCTGAAACGGAGAAATTCACTGGGCTGAATGCTACAGAGATGGATTGCTAACTTTCAGTAGTAGCTCTCCGACTAAAATATCGTCAGAATGCGCCACAACTTTCGTAATCATGCTATCACAAACAAACAAACTAACACACTAGTACAGTGTACACTGTCATACACACTACAGAAATACTACCTATGCTAAAACAACCTTCAAGGATGTCTCGGGGGTAGAGATAAAATATTAGGAGCCCCACAAACAGACAATTAAATAGTACACACAAAACGAGGGATAACTTACCAGGCGAGTGTTGCCAATGGCAACAATGAAATCAAAGAAAGGTTCCAGGCCAGCGTTGTAACCAGGCGAGTTGTCCTGAACTCTTAGCACGTGGTAGCCTTCTGAGCCCCCGCCTGGGATACTGGACTGTTGCCCTCCCATGCGCTATAATAATTGGGGTTACAGATGGGGTTGTACATAGTAATTAGTATGTAATATGTATGTATCTAGAATATAACGTGGAAAATGTGTGTGGTAAAAAAGTAAAAAGGATTAAACAAACAAGGGTGCAACAATATGTATGATAAAATTTAGAAGGTCTAAGATGCTGATATTGATAAACGGTAGCTATGCCAATCTTCTGTAACCGTTAGGTTAGTGAATCCAGTCTTTTGTGCAACCTCAATGGTATTTTCATCTTTAGAAAAGAAATCAAATCGTGATATTCCCCTTTCCTTTCCCTCAGCAATTACTGCCTCGAACAAGCACACTTTAATGGGGTTATTTTCAGCAATTATTGTCCGTATCACGTGACTAAGACGTTGGGTCCATGACATCACACCCATCCTCTCCTCTTAGGGTACTATTTTATCGTCATCTCGAGCAATGAAAACTCTAATGGCCTCCGTCTTTACCAGATTCCAGATGTCGTCAATACCCACTGTATCTGATGTGACTGTGCTGGTGTAGTATGAGCACATTTCTGCCACTTCTTCTCTGTCCACCACTTTGGTGCAAACAATATGATCCTTCATTTCACTAAATATTCAATATCGCTAATTCGGAATGATTTATCGTAAATGCAGATATTAGAAAATGTTGCTTCGCCCTTCGGTCGACCAGAAAGCCGCCAGGCACCGAGTGCCGACCGCGAAAATAATCATGCCAGGAATCCATAAGACTTTCAATATCCCTGAAAATGTATCTAAA
The DNA here is from genome assembly GCA_000695325.1 of Pleurobrachia bachei. Classification (NCBI taxonomy): domain Eukaryota; kingdom Metazoa; phylum Ctenophora; class Tentaculata; order Cydippida; family Pleurobrachiidae; genus Pleurobrachia; species Pleurobrachia bachei. Next base: position 4,209 of record AVPN01001798.1, on the reverse strand, counting down.
ACGCTTGTCTCAAAGATATTAGCTAATATGGCTACTAGCTGGGTTCAGACACAAGACGCTTGAGTTAGAAAAAGAAAAAAAAAACAGAAAAAACGGCTTTTTTGAAACTTGAGGTCTCAAAAAAGTTTAAACTTTTTTGAAATTTGCGACTCGAGCGCGACGCGCAGTGAATTACACACTGCGCGTCACAAACTGGCTTCGCAAAGATGTCATTTTCGCGCCAGCATGTAAAGGTAAATGAAAAGCTATGTAATTTCTGGGTATCACAACATATGACTAGGTCATACCCGGGGATTACATTAATTCCTCTCCAACTAACAGTCACCCCTCGATTTATCGGATTGCTAGACTCGGCAGAAGGGTATACCGAGGTGAAATATCAGTTTCGGGGATCGATCAGATATTATATCTCGAGGGTTGCTGGGTTGACTCATTATGTGTTCATTAAACAATTAATTTTACAAGGTGTGGAAAGGGGTCAGATGTAACTTACAGTTCGCTTCATTTATATATCATTTAACTTTAAAAATGCACATATTAATAACAAGTACAACGACTGTAAATACGATATTCTCTCTCTTTCTGATCAAATAATGATAAATCTAATACTCCGAAAACTTTACTTATGTCATTCGATCGCGATAGATAATTCATGTAGGGCAATAAGCGTGTTCCTTATCAGTCAGCCTTCTTGCAATAGTACAACCTCATTGGGGCTTCCTGGGGATGGGAATTTTATGTTAGATCTACCGTACTATAAAAACCTCCTTTACATTTGTTTGTTATGTTCTAACTCTCTTTTAAGTTTGTCTCGAGCAAGGCAAGTTCGATGATAAGGGTATTTGTAAAACATCTGCAAATCGAATGCGAGAAACTAAAAGATTGAGGGTGAACTTCAGCTAAGAATGTGTGGCCTACGCCGTCATTTTATTTTATAAAAACGCTCTGTGAGGGTTTGGTAGAGCACATATTGCCGGGTTAGAGCCCTAAAGAGCTTCGAACTAGGTAAGCGGTAAAGGTTGACCGGTCTCCTGAGAATTTAAAACTGTTTTGGCCATAACTCAGCCATTTCTTTCCAATTAACCCAAGATTTTGCAAATTGGTCAAGAAATGGCTGAGTTATGGCCAAATAAAATCAAAATTCTCAGGAGACGGGTCAAACTTTATCGCTTACCTTCGAACTAAGACACGAACATCATTCTTTTATCAACAACTGTCTGGCCAGACCGCACACAGACCATGAATGAGTATGTTCACCGAATCCAACATATTTGACACACTTAAGTACTTTGATAATAAGCTGATTATCATGATAATATGATAATATGATTACCTTGCGCTTCCATGTATCCAACCAGATATTTTCCAAGGTTAATTGACCATCCAGGGGCTTGTTTTTACACGTTATCAACAGACCAGTATCTGGCAACATTTTGTTATGTGTCAAATGTTGTAAAGCTCTAGAAAAAGGGTCTCAGGTTTGGTATTTCTACACAGTGCCAATATAGCATTTCCGGTAGCCCAGCTGTGAGGCAGAAGCTACACACAGGCGGAGAGGCAGGGGCGGCAGGAGCTGGCTCGCGCGACCACCTCTACCCCAATCGTAACGCGCATTACCTTCAATACAGTCTTGTCACGAATATATTTCTCGAGATGAGAGACTTTGAGGCGCATCGAACATCGGATATACTTCATCGGAACACTCTCATCATGCGGGGCATCTTTCCTGGGAGGGGCAATTAACAGGGTGATTAACATTCCTTAGATACAAAGTTACAAATGAGGTTGAAATTAAGGCACACAAAGAGAAGCACACAAGGAGAAGAAGGGACCTACTTTGAAGGTTCAAGGGAGATTGAAATCTTGATATCATTCTTGTGAAACCATGTGTTGCCATCGTTAGGTGGACCTGGGGGAGAGATGGTATGGAGTGTAGGTCTCACAGTCTACTGAATGACTGTATCTTCGCACAAAGCCCGGTATGGAGATGGGAGGGTGATAGTACTTTTTTTTCTTTCTTGATAATATATATATACCGCGAGTGCAAATATCACTCCCGCTCCGCGCGACCAGTTTACACAAATCGGCCATGTGGTTCCATGGCTATAGCCGTTTGAAAAAAGTCGGTCTAAGTATACTCTTTTGGTAGCGCGCACCTGTAAACAGGCTGCAAGGCACCCAGATTATAATCGCGCCCAAGAAAAAACGTTGGCATATGCTACAGGCCCTTTTATAACTTTGCGGTGTGGCGCGGCGGCGCAAACGAGGGGATTGTAGCGCATTCCAAGAAAAAACGCCTCTTTTAAATTTCAGGTCTGAAAAAGTTTAAACCTTTTGAAATTTGCGAGTGACGCGCAGTGAATTACACAATGCGCGTCACAAACTGGCTACGCAAAGATACCATTTTCGCGCCAGTATGTAATCGTGATGTAAAGCGGTGTAATCTGAGGATGAAATTACTCCTTCTCTTTTTAACAGTCTAGTCATCCCTCGATTTATCGGATTGTTAGATTCGGTAGAAGCATATACCGAGGCGGAGGTCGTGATATATCGAGGGTTGCGGAATGGTGGGTTGAATAATTATGTGTTCCAGTTCATTAAACAATTCATTTTACAATGTGTGGAAAGGGGTCAGATGTAACTTACAGTTCGCTTCATTTATATATCATTTAACTTTAAAAATGCACATATTAATAACAAGTACAACGACTGTAAATACGATATTCTCTCTCTTTCTGATCAAATAATGATAAATCTAATATTCCGAAAACTTTACTTATGTCACTCGTTAGATAAGTCGTCAATAAGTGTTCCTTATCAGTCAGTCTTCTTGCAATAGTACAACCTCATTGGGGCTTCCTGGGGAAGTGAATATTATGTTAGATATCGTTCTAACATGTTCTACCCCGGTCTTTTTTACATTTGTCCTTGTTGAGTAAGGGGGAGGGATGAAAGAGGCATGCATGGGGAAACAGGGTGGAGGCAAGTTGAATGATAAGTGTGTTTGTAAAACAGCTGCAAATCGATTGCAAGAAACTAAAAGATTATGGCAGTGGATTAACTTCAAGTTCAACTATAAATGTGTGGCCAACACCATCATTTTATTTCATAAATTCGCTGTGTTAAGGTTCAGTAGATCACATATATTGCCGGGTTAAAGCCCTATAGAGCTTCGAACAAAGACACGTGAATCATTCCTTCATCAAAAACTGTCTTTACTTGCCAACGCAACCAAGTTTACTCAATCTAAGCTACAGCCTACAACCTAACATATTGGCACACTTAATTGATATGATAACAAACTAATTAATATGATATTATGATAATGTGATTACCTTGCGCTTCCATGTATCCAGCCAGATATTTTCCAATGTCAATTGACCATCCAGGGGCTTGTTTTTACACGTTATCAACAGACCAGTATCCTGAGGGGGCGACATTTTATTATACAGGGTCAAATATATTGTACAGCTCTAGAAAAAGGGTTTTGGTATTTCTACACAGAGCCATGATATTGGCAATAGCATTTCCGGTAGCCCAGCTGTGAGGCAGAAGTGTTCTACACACAGAAGCGGAGAGGGGGCGGCAGGAGCTGGCTCGCGCGACCACCCCTACCTCAAACGCATTGCGCGTTACCTTCAATACGGTCTTGTCACGAATATATTTCTCCAGATGAGAGACTTTGAGACGCATCGAACATCTGATATATTTCATCGGAACACTCTCATCATGCGGGGCATCTTTCCTGACAATTAACAGGGTGATTAAAATTCCTTAGGCAGATACAAAGTTACAAGATACAAAGTTGGCTGAAATCAGAGCACACAAAGGGGACGTACTTGGATGGCTCAAGGGAGATTGAAATCTTGATATCATTCTTGTGAAACCATGTGTTGCCATCGTTAGGTGGACCTGGGAAAGAGATGTGTGTATCTTCGCACAAAGCCCGGTATGGAGATGGGAGGGTGATAGTACTTTCTTCTTTCTTGATAATATATTATTACCGTCTGACTCGGAGGGTGAGTCGTTAGCTGCAGTATTTGACTGATCTAGGGTGAACTTGTTTCTGTCCTGTATCTCTCGGTCAGCTACAGCAGGTAGAAGTTTATCTAGCACCCCCTGTAGCACCTCATCAAACCTGCCGGGGAGGGTGGTTAGGGGGGGGTAGTACTGGGGAAGGGTGGTTAGGGGCGGGAGCAATACTGGGGG
>AVPN01001795.1:2102-18490 GCA_000695325.1 Pleurobrachia bachei | reverse complement strand
CTTCGTAACCAATGTAAACATTAACACACACTTTTGTTGTGGCCTCAACTGATGAAACACAAACCCATAAACATAAACACAACTTATCACATCTTGTTCTAAATCGCTAACACTTACTAAAGTCTAGAAGTACCTAAATTTTAATCAGTCTACTTTTGTATTTAGTATTTTTCTTCGCAAATCTCTCCTAAAAACTGAGCGTCCCAAATGCAATTCCGAGTTTTTGTTGAGCGCTCCTCTTTCTAAAAATCCTTCTTCCTCGTATAATATTGTAGATCCCCACTATCAGGGAAAATAATCCTGTACCTGCAAAATAGTAATTGAAATACTGGTCCCTGATTGGTTGATAACCAGTCACGTGACCAAAATTTAAACAAGTTATGATTGGTTGGCCCTTACCTATGGCAATTTCCAGGGAAACCCCTGGTTTCACAGAGACAGTAGTTGGCTGGGGATCACTTGTGGGAACAACAATGAACATATTCCTAGCTCCCAGCAGTAGTACAGGTAATGAGGATAACAGTAACAATCCTAGGGAGATGACCATATATGGTATTGGGGATTATTATCCAAATATGGCGTTTTTTTATTGATTCAGTACCATTATATCTTGGTTACGAAGTCACCCCTACTATTGCATAGCGCAGAGGGGGAATTTCATCACCAACATTATATGTTTGTTTATCTTGGTAACGCAATTACCCCTACCTAGCTTGCTTGGTTAGACTGTGTTTCGGGCGCCCTTTCACAAATGAAAACATGAAAGGGAGGCTTATAATAACAATACAATTACATGTAGCGGGCACGCTAAAACGTGCCTTACTATCGCAAAGCCCTGTAGAGGGGTAATTTCGTTAACAAAATTTGTCTTGTAATAACACTGTTATATCAGATCCTACCAGATAGAGTGGTGAATATTCCAGATAGAAACTTTAACAGAACGAGGTCTCGTTGTATATCAACCATGTAAAGTATTCCTGACAGAACCAGCAACCCAACACCAAGATAAAGAAATATCTATTGGGCGGGGGGGTGTTATACTCATGAAATTAAAATTGCTACGGTTCACTGATAACATGTATGTGTACCTCTGTACAGTGTACCTCTGTTTGCCAAGTTATGACTACAGTTCACACGCCTTGTTAAAGGGGGTTAGAACATAACAAACCTCTGTACAGTGTACGGCGTGTACTGAGCCCCGATAGTTACCCTCTGCCTCCAAGTCGTGCAGTGCCGCTGTTAATATAATAATACACGTGTGTTAGGATCATTATTATAATGAGATCAGATCAGGATTTAATAGTGATGAAACTAGAAAAATATCTGGCGAGAGCCGGGCTCGAACCGACAACCTCTGCATTACATGTACATTGTTCTATTGAGTGTTAGGACCGGCACTATCTGATGTTAGATCATCATAAACCACACAGGATGGCACACAATAGTTATGATAATGTACTGTCTTTCGGTTCTTATTCATACCTCTTACACAATCTTTTTCCCAAAGATCAATGGAGCGATGGAGCGAAGCGAAGGATCCAACTTTATATTTCACCACACAAGCCTAGCAGGGAAATTGAGTGAGATTTTAAATATGATAACATTAGCATCATCTGTATTGTGTCACGAAGTACCCCACAGCATGCCTCATAATCATTTATACACACTTTCCACAAAACAGTGTCTGTTTGTTAAAGACATATCAGGAACAATAACAATGTATATAACTTGATTGTTATCAGTGTAATTCGAAACCTCTGTTTCCAAAAAACGTTAGATTCTTTATAGCACACACATTGCCACCTACATATATAACTGCTATACCTCAGTAAAGCATTGCTCGTAAGGACCAAAGTTGAAGCAGTGTTGCATGTGTGTATCGTTACTACCCTCCATCTTAACTGGGACAAATACCTCGCCCCAATGTGGGGTAACCTGACAGTTATATTTATGAAGGAGCACTGTATATATAACATGGTCTTGCGAAAGAAATCTTTATGAAGGAGCAATACTTACTAACCATGACAGAAACAGATGTCACTATCATCAGGAGGTTAACAACTAAGAGAATTGTTGTTCCGCATTGGTGAGCCCTCTGAAAAACACATTATATAGGTACACACAGGGGGAACTGGTTACACACTCGATTTTGTGCTCCGAGCGACACCTGTTACAGTAATTGAAGGTATTGCACAGATTTATCATTGATCACGTGTTTTTTACTACAATCCATGACGTGGAAATCAATTGGGTTTAGTTATCAGTTGATTGATGTACCTGTGTAATAGATAGCTGGTCACACTAAATCAGTTCGGTACAGGAAATAACATGTTTTATTGTAACCATGGTAACCATGGTAACATACCCACCAGATTTTGGGGTACAGGCTCGTTATAAGACATTGAGAACAGGTCCATGATATTAGTATTACAAGCTAAAGGTTAATTAATTTAGTTGGAAGTGGAACTATTGAAAAATGACTATCAGCATATCTAAGTACAGTATCATAATGAAACTGTACTTAGATATGACACTGTCATTTGCATTGAGAGAAATAATTATGTGATTTAAAAAAAAATTAATTAAAAGATGCGTGGAACAGTCATCAAGAATCCTTCCTTCACAACTAAAATCTATAGATCGATACAGAACCAATAAATTTATATGCAATACTATCGGGGCCACACAAGTCACAACTAGTTTATTTTCTATAAAGTACTGCATATATCTCATTGTTATTTATGTAGTAGCCACTCAGTACATCTGAAGGTAACAACACCGCTAACCAAGTTCTTCACTTGAGTCGCTTGACACGATTCAATTCTTCACAAGGTAACCCGATATAAATTTCCATATAATTGTGTTCAATACAGTACTTGTAGAATTCACGTAGTGTGGTAGTTGGAGTGTTCAAGTCACTACACACCATGAAGGGGGCTCGGAAGAACCCACCGGGACCACCATAACGATCAATCCAAACGTACTGGAGCAATTCAGGGTCTTGGTGAAAATGAGAGTCTGTTTGAGATTCTAAAATTGTTTTATCCATCACTAATTTAGTGGTAATTATCGGCCACGATTGATCATTTGTAATAGACAGTGAAAACTCCACAGCCAACTTGCATCTTTTATTGGAACCCTTTGGATTTTCATTACAGTAACTTGGTCCAGCATGCAGGTCGAGGAACACGGTTTTGGAATGCTGTAATGGGAATTTCAATAGGCCATCATATCCAGCAACCGCATATACAGGAAACCAGGACACTCCAAATGCACTGTCCTCCTTCTCTCTCATGTACTGCTTCACAACTTTCCTTACTTCAGGAATGTTGTTAAAGTAGTACCCCCATTTGGTTAATGAGACTCCAAACAGCCCACGTGTAGTGTTGTCACGTCGCTTCTCCAGTGCTGCTGTTATGGTTATTGCATCAACAACGTCCTGTGAAGATGTGTCGCCAAACATTTCACAGCAGCAGTACAGAGATCTTACAAACTGGAAACATGAATTAATTCTCGTTTCCCCATCAAGTATTTTCACAGCATCCAGAAAGGAAGTGCACCCTCCAAGAGCTGGTATTTCTATAGGATACACAATCTGGTCAGGTTTGTACTGGGAGCTACTCGAGAGACTGGGTACTACTGGCATCAATTCAACCTGAAGGAACGTTGCAAATAATTCACCAAGATCTTCGTTGCTCAATGAAGATTGGAGAGTACTAACCAACTTTTTGTACACTTCAGGATCCTCTTGGGAACAAATAGTCAGGGTTTGGGATTTCAGGAACTGTTTTTCGACAGGAAAAACATTTCGGATCTTAAGTAGCACTAAACTGCGGGTCACATAGCGGAATTGCGCACCACACATTTCCTGAAAACGTGTCAATAGAATGGTTTATGAAGGAGCAGGTTATTGTTGTGTGTGCGGCTCTAGTTGCTACACGTTGTCCCTCGCAACCTAAAACGGGACAAGAGAGCTGACTTGCTACACATAGTCACTATATCCGTTTAGATTTCTAAACTCCTATGCCTTTTTGCAAAAGGCATCCGGGCGGGGGAAAAATGTTTAGTGCTCAAATCATAAATTTAGGATTTTAAGAATTTTTCCCCGACCGGTGAATGCCGAAGGCATTCACCCGGATGCCTTTTGTAAAAAGGCATAGTAGGGGTTTATTTAGAATTCGACAACTTTACATACTAGTGATGTGTGACGGTCACAAAATTGGCTGTACTAACACTTTCAGGTGCTGTTCCAACGTCATTGTGCAATGAACATTGTTCTGCATTTGTGATCGAAACTACGACTACTATTATTAGTAGGATATCACATAGTTCAGACAACCCATCAGCTATACCGGCTCACATATCAGTGCCCAATTAGAAGCAGGTGTGACAACTGGCACATGCCAGATCACATGGTTGGCGGGGAAATCAGGCGGTATGGCATCATACCGCAATTATTCTTGTTAGGTTTTTCGGCTTTTATGTGTTTCAGAAACGTCCTAGAACAAAATGATTAGAACCATCATTCTTGGCGTTAAATTCTGCATCGATTATTATTATAGTGGTTACCTTTCTATGACGTAAGGTTAAAAATTTATCGCGAAAACCCCCAAACGGGTACATGTGTTAGGGGCGGGTTCATGTTTTAAGCTAACGGGCAAACCTCTTGTCAGAATACCGTGTTATAGGGTGCCAATCGACGCGTATACCATTTTGATGTCTGTGTAACGAATGAAACCTAAAAAACCTTACCACATGTTTTAACCAAACGGGTATGCTTCATTCAGTAAGGTTTTTTAGGTTTCATTCGCAAACACAATTATGACCAAGTTTCATTAAAATCGGGGTTGTTCTCTCTCACTTTAATGAAAAGATGCGTGGAACAGTCATCAAGAATCCTCTCTTCACAACTAAAATCGATAGATCGATACAGTGCCAATAAATTTACATGCAATACATGCAATACTTATATCGGGGCCACACAAGTCACAACTAGTTTATTATGTACCAAGTTCTGCATATCATTGTTATTTATGTACTATGTAGTAGCCACTCAGTATATCGGAAGGTAACAACACAGCTAACCAAGTGTTACACGAGGTAACCCGATATAAATTTCCATCTCATTGTCGTTATTGTATTTCTCGTAGAATTCACGCAGTCTGGTAGTTGGAGTGTTCATGTCACTACACACCATGAAGGTGAAGGGGGAGAAACTATCAATCCAAATATACTGGAGCAATTCAGGGTCTTGGTGAAAATGAGAGTCTGTTTGAGATTCTAAAACTGTTTGATCCGTCGCTAATTCAGCGGTAATTATCGGCCACGATTGATCATTTGTAAAAGATATTGAAAGCTCCACAGCCAACTTGCATCTTTTCTTGGACCCCTTTGGGTTTTCATTACAGTAACTTGGTTCATAATGCAGGTTAAATAACATGGTTTTGGAATGCTGGAATAGGAATTTCAATGGGTCATTATCATTATTTACACAATAATAGCTGTACCATCCAACTGCACTGTCCTCCTTCCCAACGATGTACTGCTCCACAACTCTCCTTACTTCAGGAAAGATGTTTAAGTACTCCCATTTAGTAAACCATGAGACTCCCAATAGCCCACGTGTAGTGTTGTTACGTCGCTTCTCCAGTGCTGCTGTTATTGCATCAGCAACGTCCTGTGAAGATGTGTCGCCAAACATTTCACAGCAGTAGAGCAGGGACATTACAAACTGGAAACATGAATTAATTCTCGTTTCCCCATCAAGTATTTTCACAGCATCCAGAAAGGAAGTGCACCCTCCAAGAGCTGGTATTTCTATAGGATACACAATCTGGTCAGGTTTGTACTGGGAGCTACTCGAGGGACTGGGTACTACTGGCATCATTTGAACCTGAAGGAACGTAGCAAACAATGCACCAAGATCTTCGTTGCTCAATGAAGATTGGAGAGTACTGACCAACTTTTTGTACACTTCAGGATCCTCCTGGGAACAAATAGTCAGGGTTTGAGATTTCAGGAACTGTTTTTCGACCCCACTAAGTTCCACGGGAGGGGCCTTAGTTTCTATCAGGGTAATAAGCCAACTATGAAGAACAGGGGTTGACTTTCCAGCCAGGGATAAACAAAGCTTGGTGTACATGAACTCCTGTTTGTTAGGATCACGTGAGAGAAATTCATTTATCAGTGCCAATCTGAGGGTAGGCAATTCTTCCAATCTGTCGTTTAAGGGCCCTTCCAGTTCTCTGTTGTTTCTCTCCTTGAGGATGTATGCCGCTTCCTCGAACAAATACCATGCTGTTTCAAAGGATTCTTCGGTAAGCTCGGAACAGAGGCCAGTAAAGAATTTGAGACAGCTGTCTATCATCCATTGGACCTTAAACACTGCACACATTTTGTTGACCTCACGGAAGTTTTGCTTCTTGAGGAGAGTTAAATAACCCGAGTAACATGCATAGACGAAACAATTCACCGAGGGCTCCGAAAAATCCTCCACGTCTAGCTCCTTTATTCCCTTGGTACCGACCAACTCGCACATTACCGGACTGTTTATGGCTAGCGGGAAAGAGCTGGTGCGGACTACTTCACCTCCACTGCATATCAGTTGTAGGTCATTCAGACCCGGGAACTCCCGGTACTGGCTACCAAAGTTCATGGGTACGGTACAATTCGGAATTTCCATGGTGGTGACTATATATAATAGGGAAACGAGGTGTTAGATATATAACGAACTATGGATATAATTGGATAAAAGTATCAGTCTCTTGTCATAGAGTCTGCCGTCGAGTGGTATGTATTCAGACTCTGAATTTCAGACTCCATAAATTGGAATAAATAATGGGCCCTGAACAAATGTTTTTCAAACGGCTGCAGCCACGCAACCACATAGGAAACTAAACTTAAACCCCCAACATATAAATAGAAACAACATATTTATTCCGCTTTGCGGAATCTGGATCCCAGATTTTAATATTTACCTTGATTTTTATTTCAATTTTTTGTCAAATGAATACCGAAACAATGTTCCCAAATCAGCGAGGCAGACCCAGCACTAACGTATAGTAGAATGAACACCGCCGAAACACTAAATCATCTAAATATATTAAAATAATTATTCATTGTCCACGTTTCAGTCCTTCTTATCTCTGTTATTCATACTAGGTAGCATTTCTACCTCTCTTTCTCTCAATCCTCTCTTCAACAGTCCTGCCCGGACAAATGTACAAATCTTCCATTCCCTCCACTTCCCTCAGCACCCCAGACAAAATGGAGCGTACCACATCTTATCTCGGTTGTGTAGTAGTATCGCAGACCGCTTCGTTCCGCTCTACTTCTCACCCACCCTCCTACAGCTTCTCTTAGTCACCCTTACAACTCCTTGCCAGGTTCTGACTACAGCTTCTCTTAGTCACCCTTACAACTCCCACATGTAGCTCGGTAAATCGAAGCCCACGAAGAGGTGCCGACGTGAAGAGGTGACTACTCCAACAATGCTTCTTTTCGTTGTCCTACTCGCCCGTTAACGAGGCAGTTGAAGCGGGTTTTTATCTTGGTGTCTTACGTCTGGACCGTCAAAAACTGGGACAAGCTTTTTTATTCAAAAGAACTTTTAATCAAAGGCGACTGACGACACTTAATCATAAAGTTTATGCAGCATGGGATAGTGATAAGTGAACCATTATACAGATCAAGAGCAGCACACCAGTACCCATCCTGAAGATATCACAGTTCACTTCGGCCCGGTGTGAGAGCCGAGAGACAAGGAAGATGTCAAGGTTTTGTGGTTAGAGCCGTTTTAGTGCAGGGCAATTTGTTGGCAGCGAGCACCTGTAAACAGGCCATATAACGAACTATGGATATAATTGGATAAAAGTATCAGTCTCTTGTCATAGAGTCTGCCGTCGAGTGGTATGTATTCAGACTCTGAATTTCAGACTCCATAAATTGGAATAAATAATGGGCCCTGAACAAATGTTTTTCAAACGGCTGCAGCCACGCAACCACATAGGAAACTAAACTTAAACCCCCAACATATAAATAGAAACAACATATTTATTCCGCTTTGCGGAATCTGGATCCCAGATTTTAATATTTACCTTGATTTTTATTTCAATTTTTTGTCAAATGAATACCGAAACAATGTTCCCAAATCAGCGAGGCAGACCCAGCACTAACGTATAGTAGAATGAACACCGCCGAAACACTAAATCATCTAAATATATTAAAATAATTATTCATTGTCCACGTTTCAGTCCTTCTTATCTCTGTTATTCATACTAGGTAGCATTTCTACCTCTCTTTCTCTCAATCCTCTCTTCAACAGTCCTGCCCGGACAAATGTACAAATCTTCCATTCCCTCCACTTCCCTCAGCACCCCAGACAAAATGGAGCGTACCACATCTTATCTCGGTTGTGTAGTAGTATCGCAGACCGCTTCGTTCCGCTCTACTTCTCACCCACCCTCCTACAGCTTCTCTTAGTCACCCTTACAACTCCTTGCCAGGTTCTGACTACAGCTTCTCTTAGTCACCCTTACAACTCCTTGCCAGGTTCTGACTACAGCTTCTCTTAGTCACCCTTACAACTCCTTGCCAGGTTCTGACTACAGCTTCTCTTAGTCACCCTTACAACTCCTTGCCAGGTTCTGACTACAGCTTCTCTTAGTCACCCTTACAACTCCCACATGTAGCTCGGTAAATCGAAGCCCACGAAGAGGTGCCGACGTGAAGAGGTGACTACTCCAACAATGCTTCTTTTCGTTGTCCTACTCGCCCGTTAACGAGGCAGTTGAAGCGGGTTTTTATCTTGGTGTCTTACGTCTGGACCGTCAAAAACTGGGACAAGCTTTTTTATTCAAAAGAACTTTTAATCAAAGGCGACTGACGACACTTAATCATAAAGTTTATGCAGCATGGGATAGTGATAAGTGAACCATTATACAGATCAAGAGCAGCACACCAGTACCCATCCTGAAGATATCACAGTTCACTTCGGCCCGGTGTGAGAGCCGAGAGACAAGGAAGATGTCAAGGTTTTGTGGTTAGAGCCGTTTTAGTGCAGGGCAATTTGTTGGCAGCGAGCACCTGTAAACAGGCCTCCACATACCCAGATCGTGTCAGGCGTCAGCACTCGTGGTTTTTAGGGTTAGGGTTTGGGATGTGGACCACAACCCAAACCTCAACCCTAACCCAAAAAACCGCGAGTACTGACACTCCAAACACCCAGAGGCCCCGGAAATTTTCAAGTCATGCACATTAAAGTCACCCCACTAAACACAGCGTAGCGGCAGAACAGCTATTGTGATCCCGCGTTTTGAGCTTTGATTTGTGGGCGTTACTTGAGTTGAATGTACATGACTTGAATTTGCATGAGTTGAACATTTCCGAGGCCCCTCATTTCAACGCTGACCAGAATTGAAGAGATTGGCAACAGGCAAACGTTGCAATTGAGAGACCAAGGTTTTTCACAAAAAAATGGCTTTGTAAAGCCAAGTTTTTTTTAATGTGAAAAATTTGGAACGCGCATTTTGCAATTGTTGAAACGCGCCGCATTTCGAAAAACCGCTTCGCGCGTTGTGATCCAATCAGCCAACCTTTAAAATGAAATGTCGCGTTGGATGATATTTCTTACTTTCCATAGCAACGAGTGAAGTCTCCCTGTTCTGTGCTAGTAACCGCTTCATTGCACCGCCACCGCCTGTTGTTAAATTTGAACATTCTTTTGCCAGTCTTTACGACCTTCATCATTGCAGGCAAATGACAGCCTCAGTTCCTCCGAAAGGTGCTGGAAAGCGACGTCTACGTATCAAAGTCATCAGTCTTGGAGATGCTAGCTCTGGGAAAAGTTGTATCATAAAGCGCTATTGTGAAAAACGCTTTGTTCCCAAATACATGCAGACAATAGGCATTGATTACGGCGTGACAAAGTTTGATGACAACGGCACTGATGTTCGTGTGAATATCTTCGATTTTGCCGGACACCCCATTTTCTACGAAGTTCGGAATGAGTTTTACCGAGATGCACAAGGTGTTATACTTGTTTATGATGTAACGAACCGAGAGAGTTTTCGACACTTAGACGACTGGTTGTTGGAAATGAGGAAATTTACCTGTGAAACGGACAGCTTTATTGTGGCTGTTTGTGCCAATAAGACAGATGCCAGCAGACGAGTTGTGACGGAAGAAGCCGGACGAGAGTTCGCGGAAAAGAAAGGTTTTCTTTATTTCGAGCTGTCTGCTTACTCTGGAAAAGGGATAAACGAAATGTTCAGTGGCCTTTTTGCAGACGTTGTCAAAAGTGTTCGGTTTGGTAAAACGAAGCTGGGTAGTGTTAATCTGGGTTACACTCGCGATCAAGCAGACATTGTTGTAAGAATAAAGAACTCCAAAACAGATTTTTAGGAGTCTCTAGACACTCTTCCAAGGAGGACATCAAGAAAGCATACAAAAAGCTTTGTCTGCTGTTACATCCCGATAAGAACTTGGCTCCTGGTAGCACGGATGCTTTCAAAGCTCTGCAAACAGCTCGGAACAATCTCTTGAACAACTAGTAGGCAATCCTCTGTACCTGCAGCTGTGGTTTTTAGAACTTTAGCAGTGTTTTTGTGTACAAACTATGTGTGTATATTTGTGTAAATTTTGACGAAAAAATATTCTTTTAGCCCTTTGTATTTGTTTTAAAAAAGTGTTTTGCTCATTTAATTACCCCTCGATTCCTTTACTATTATGTTTATTTTTAGGCCATGGCTGAAGATTCCGTGACGCTTGAAGTTGAACACAGGTGTTATCCTAAGTTACCACTCATTGGATCAGGGAACGTGCCCCCTACTCCTCCAAGGATCATAATACTAACCACATCACTAACCACTAATCGTTTTTATTAACCACATCACTAACCACTCCACATACCTCACTAAACACCTTTACTAACACACCCCCCCCTTTCTCCAGGGAACGTGCCCCACGGTCTGCTAGTCCATCCAGATGGAGAACATCTAATCTACCCACTCGGTTGTACTGTCGTTGTTGAGAATATCAAAACAAACGAGCAGAGCTTCTTTACTGGTCATACTAACGATGTGTCTTGTTTGGCAGTCAGCAAGAGTGGTCGATTTGTCGCATCTGGACAGGTATTTTGACGGGGTGTTCTGGGATACATGTATTGCCTAGCTCGACCCCCTTTTCTCGAGGGTTAGAACATTTTGAAATTGTTTTCCCGTGCACATGCCAGATAACATACTAAGTATGTATGTAGATGATATTGCATATAATCCTTGAATTTAGGCCGGGAAACATTGTGGAAATATTCTTGTTTAGTATCATATGATTGATTTGATTGAAATCTCCTATTTTTCAGATAACCCACATGGGATTCAAAGCAGATGTTATTGTATGGGACTTCCAAAATAAGGTTGCCTATACCACCTTTACCCTTCATAAAGTGAAAGTAGAGGCCCTCGCATTCTCTCCCTCCGACAAATATCTCGTTACTCTAGGAGGTAGGTATTTGTAAAATTATTCCTTCTAGGTGTAATAGCATGCACCTCGGTTCCCTCAACTAGGTCAACTTGATTCTTCCTGCCCCTTCCCCCAGCTTATATCGCAGTATAATGTTTGTGTACTAATGAGCAGTCCTATATTCGGATCACAACTTGTCCATAACCCATTCGTTTCCCAGGCAACATCAAACAGTGCTTGTAGAAAATATCTCCCCCTAGTGACCACTCTCTTTCATTATTATTCTCTCTCTCTCGCACACACACTCTATTTCTCT
Organism: Pleurobrachia bachei; assembly: GCA_000695325.1. Classification (NCBI taxonomy): domain Eukaryota; kingdom Metazoa; phylum Ctenophora; class Tentaculata; order Cydippida; family Pleurobrachiidae; genus Pleurobrachia; species Pleurobrachia bachei. Next base: position 6,717 of record AVPN01001795.1, on the reverse strand, counting down.
CTCTCCCGCTAATGAGGGACAATATTACTAGGCTTGCATTCTTTCTATCTCTCTCTCTGTCTCTCTCTCTGTCTCTCTCTCTCTCTCTCTCTCTGTCTCTCTCTCTGTCTCTCTCTCTGTCTCTCTCTCTGTCTCTCTCTCTGTCTCTCTCTCTGTCTCTCTCTCTGTCTCTCTCTCTGTCTCTCTCTCTGTCTCTCTCTCTGTCTCTCTCTCTGTCTCTCTCTCTGTCTCTCTCTCTGTCTCTCTCTCTGTCTCTCTCTCTGTCTCTCTCTCTGTCTCTCTCTCTGTCTCTCTCTCTGTCTCTCTCTCTGTCTCTCTCTCTGTCTCTCTCTCTGTCTCTCTCTCTGTCTCTCTCTCTGTCTCTCTCTCTGTCTCTCTCTCTGTCTCTCTCTCTGTCTCTCTCTCTGTCTCTCTCTCTGTCTCTCTCTCTGTCTCTCTCTCTGTCTCTCTCTCTGTCTCTCTCTCTGTCTCTCTCTCTGTCTCTCTCTCTGTCTCTCTCTCTGTCTCTCTCTCTGTCTCTCTCTCTGTCTCTCTCTCTGTCTCTCTCTCTGTCTCTCTCTCTGTCTCTCTCTCTGTCTCTCTCTCTGTCTCTCTCTCTGTCTCTCTCTCTGTCTCTCTCTCTGTCTCTCTCTCTGTCTCTCTCTCTGTCTCTCTCTCTGTCTCTCTCTCTGTCTCTCTCTCTGTCTCTCTCTCTGTCTCTCTCTCTGTCTCTCTCTCTGTCTCTCTCTCTGTCTCTCTCTCTGTCTCTCTCTCTGTCTCTCTCTCTGTCTCTCTCTCTGTCTCTCTCTCTGTCTCTCTCTCTGTCTCTCTCTCTGTCTCTCTCTCTGTCTCTCTCTCTGTCTCTCTCTCTGTCTCTCTCTCTGTCTCTCTCTCTGTCTCTCTCTCTGTCTCTCTCTCTGTCTCTCTCTCTGTCTCTCTCTCTGTCTCTCTCTCTGTCTCTCTCTCTGTCTCTCTCTCTGTCTCTCTCTCTGTCTCTCTCTCTGTCTCTCTCTCTGTCTCTCTCTCTGTCTCTCTCTCTGTCTCTCTCTCTGTCTCTCTCTCTGTCTCTCTCTCTGTCTCTCTCTCTGTCTCTCTCTCTGTCTCTCTCTCTGTCTCTCTCTCTGTCTCTCTCTCTGTCTCTCTCTCTGTCTCTCTCTCTGTCTCTCTCTCTGTCTCTCTCTCTGTCTCTCTCTCTGTCTCTCTCTCTGTCTCTCTCTCTGTCTCTCTCTCTGTCTCTCTCTCTGTCTCTCTCTCTGTCTCTCTCTCTGTCTCTCTCTCTGTCTCTCTCTCTGTCTCTCTCTCTGTCTCTCTCTCTGTCTCTCTCTCTGTCTCTCTCTCTGTCTCTCTCTCTGTCTCTCTCTCTGTCTCTCTCTCTGTCTCTCTCTCTGTCTCTCTCTCTGTCTCTCTCTCTGTCTCTCTCTCTGTCTCTCTCTCTGTCTCTCTCTCTGTCTCTCTCTCTGTCTCTCTCTCTGTCTCTCTCTCTGTCTCTCTCTCTGTCTCTCTCTCTGTCTCTCTCTCTGTCTCTCTCTCTGTCTCTCTCTCTGTCTCTCTCTCTGTCTCTCTCTCTGTCTCTCTCTCTGTCTCTCTCTCTGTCTCTCTCTCTGTCTCTCTCTCTGTCTCTCTCTCTGTCTCTCTCTCTGTCTCTCTCTCTGTCTCTCTCTCTGTCTCTCTCTCTGTCTCTCTCTCTGTCTCTCTCTCTGTCTCTCTCTCTGTCTCTCTCTCTGTCTCTCTCTCTGTCTCTCTCTCTGTCTCTCTCTCTGTCTCTCTCTCTGTCTCTCTCTCTGTCTCTCTCTCTGTCTCTCTCTCTGTCTCTCTCTCTGTCTCTCTCTCTGTCTCTCTCTCTGTCTCTCTCTCTGTCTCTCTCTCTGTCTCTCTCTCTGTCTCTCTCTCTGTCTCTCTCTCTGTCTCTCTCTCTGTCTCTCTCTCTGTCTCTCTCTCTGTCTCTCTCTCTGTCTCTCTCTCTGTCTCTCTCTCTGTCTCTCTCTCTGTCTAGAAAGAGAGAGAGAGAGAGAGAGAGAGAGAAAGGGAGAGAGAGGGAGATGTAGTGTTAGGAAGGTGAAGATAGACAATGGGGGACGAACCTGTGCAATTTAATTAGTTCTATAAAATGTAGTGGGACGATCAGACAAAGAATGAAAATCAGCCCTATAAGTTTAAAGTTATACATTCCAAATCAACACAATACTGCCAACTGCGCAAATCAATTTGTTTCAATAACAGAATAACTTGCCAGCACGATGTATTTTATATCACTTATTTCCGGTCTTATAAAGTGTAAACCTGCTAAACGTTGGCAGAGAGAGAGTCATTCTGTGAGGCATAGACCCTCCATCTGTCCCTCTTGTCAAAGATACGACCTCAGGAATGTGACCTGGGACAACTCAAGAGAGATGTTCGTTGTATTCTCATTGATAGTGATGATGAATATTTATATGCTGGAACTACCTCCGGAGATATCCTTCAAGTTAGTCGATATTCTCTCTGTTATAAAATGGCTTTTATTGGGTAGATTTGGAGTTCATTAGCGGGGATTTGATCCTAAGTTACCAACTAACATCCTCTCAGATAACGATTAGGACACACCTCTTCAAAAACTCTGGCCCCTCAAAGGACAAGTATTCTCTAGGAGTTCACTCTATGGCCATGTTGAAAGATGGCACTATCATTATTGCTACTGGTGGTGGTACTGTAGGGGCCATTAAACCGGGATCCTCCTTCAAACTTACCAAGGAGTGTGACCTGGCTGGTGGTGCTACTAGTATTGCAGTCAGGGGAGCTGGACACCAGATCTTTGTTGGGGTCAACAAAGGAAATATCTACAGGTTAGCCGTGATTGGAGTTACCCAAAAAATAAGTTTCACATTCCACACTTTGTGTAGTGAGTAAGTAATACCAAGTTTTAACCCCTGTACTTCTCCCCAGTATAAACTTCTCGGACTTCAAGCCGGTTTGTGTGAACAGCTGCCATTACTCGGGGGTCATGGATGTTGCCTTTCCGGCGGGGGAGGGCAACTTGTTCGCCACGTGCAGCAAAGAAACAATTCGAGTTTGGGTTACTGATACAAGTTCAGAAGTCCTGAGGATAACGGTTCCTAACATGACATGTCACGGAGTATGTTTCATGCAGGACGGGAGGAGCATTATCAGTGGTAAGTTGATTGATATATTGGATGAATCTGCTGAAGAATTAGTTTAACATTGTTTCCATTACAGCCTGGAATGACGGTAAAATTCGTGCCTTTAAGCCGGAATCAGGAACCGAGTTGTACACAATTCATGACGCACACAAACAAGGTGTCACTGCTATTGCTACTACCAACGATTCCTCAAGGATAGTCAGTGGTGGGGGCGAGGGACAGGTAATATTAACAGATCATTAGCAGTTAATTATTAACTTACTGAGAGGAGGTGTGCGAGTTTTAACATGGTTTTATTGTTCCAGGTCCGTGTATGGGACATTTCTCCAAAGCACCAGCAGATGAAGGCGGCCATGAAGGAACACAAAGGTATTATGTTCTTACTTACCATCATATTGATTGATCTTAAAAACCCCGTTTTAATTTAAACTCAGCTACATTTAAAATTTAAATGTTGCTGATGTGCTACTACACACGCAATCTCGGATTTCCTCTGCGAACGAACTCTGCTAAAAGTGCGTCGCACGCGCGGTTGTGTTTCAAATTAAAACGCAGCATTTCAGCAATTTGTGTAGTCATGTGACCCAGCGCGCGGCATTTCATTGGCTACTGGAAATGAGCGTGTGAAAAAAGACAAACATCCCTCCTCCAGGTGTTGTGACTTGTATCAAGATCCGAAAGGAAAACATGGAGTGTGTCAGTGCATCTGACGACGGAACTTGTATTATTTGGGATTTGAACCGATTTGTAAGGAACCAGATCATCTTCTCTAATACACTTTTCAAGGCAGTCTGTTACGATCCTTTTGAAAGTCAACTACTGACGGGAGGAAGTGATAGGAAGGTATGTAGCAGTTTATATCTGAATAACTCTGTCAGAGCATTGGCCTGATCCAATTCTCGCGCGAGAACTGTGGTCAGAGCATTGGCCTGACAGGAATAACTAGCTTTATCCATATTGATTGTTCATATTGATTGTCTGCATCTTATTCAAAAATTCTTTCCTTCTAGATTTCTTATTGGGAAACGCTAGATGGTTCTCAGATCCGGGAGATGGAGGGAAGCGCAGATGGGAGTATTAACGGTCTAGACATAAGTGCTGATGGAAACTACTTCGTGAGCGGTGGCAATAGCCGAAAAGTTAAGGTAAACTTCATCCAGTGGTAGTCCGGGCATATGACGTCTCAAACCGGCAAGTTTTCGGCATAATCGTTCTCAAGCTAATTCCACTTCTAGGGTACTCTATAGGGTCCCTAGAAACACCCCCTGAGTTTGTTGCAAAATCGGCGATGGAGAACTTGCCTTAATTGGGCCTAATTGGTTACAGGGTGATTTCAGCCTGAAGCCGAAACCATAAGTACCCTTAAAATAGGAGTAGCGTAAAAAATGAGGGCACCAAAATAATCAGCGTCCTCAAATTAGTGGGGGTAGGTGCCAAAATTAAGTCTCTATCTCATCTGGTTAATTAGATAATTGGATAATTAGGTTTGCGCATATAAC
>AVPN01001791.1:0-18416 GCA_000695325.1 Pleurobrachia bachei | reverse complement strand
GGTCTCCTTTTCAATCCGCAAATCACGTTCCTTCACCGTCCTGTGGATGTGATGGTATATAGCATCATATTTGCGCATCACAAGGCACATAAATACCATATTTGCGCATCACAAGGCACATAAAGACCATATTTGCGCATCACAAGGCACATAAAAACCATATTTGGGCATCACATGGTGGTTACCTGAGCAAGTTCTGCCAGCTATCCTCGATTGCATCCATTGTGAACCAGGTGTAAGGGTTCACACTGACATGATATGATCTGATTTGTTTATCCAACTCCAACAAACCTCTAAACTCCTCCCTCTTAACCTGGTAATGTACTCAGGTGAAAATTTTCGCAAATTAACATTTAATGGGGATTTGATAAACCCACCTCTGGATATCAGGATCTAATTTTGGATATTCAATTTTGTAACTGGTTTGTAGAACGAAATTCGATAAATTAAAGTTAAAAAGTCTAAAAACAACAAGGTGTACCTGACTGAGAGTCTCTACAAACTCGCTATGTCCATCCCTGAGCTGTTTACATTCCTCCATACTACTGGTATAGATCAACTCAGTTAGATCTTCCTCTGCGTTCTCGTACCATCCATTGAACTGACTCGCCTTGGCTGCGAACCCCTGGAGATATATGGTGCTGCTATATAATTGGGGTAACTGTTCTGGAGAACAATTGTCACGCCAATGATCAGGCCTCAGACAGTAGAACAGGGGGGCACCATTCACCAATATATTAGAGTGTTATTGGGTGCCTTATCCGCGACAGGGTCTAGAAAGCAGTGTATTATCGAATAAAAGGATTAATTAACTACCTGGAATAGCTTCTCTATTTCCAAGAAATGTGCATGAGCGGTCGTCAGACGTTTCTTCTTTGCCTCACTCTCCGCACACAACTTGTCCCACCTGATGAAGAGGAGGGGGTAGTATAGCACTGTTATTCAAAAGTAACATATCTTCCTTAATCAGGGACCCTGATCCGTCACGGCTCACTCGTCCTGTCACATAAATCATTTGAACAAATTCCAGCAATTTATAGTTGTACCACTAAATAAAACTAACCGGCGCATGACATCAGTATGTCTCTGTTTGATTGCCTTGCTCTGTGCATGTTGTGCTGCTGTTAACCTCTCCTGCAACTCAGACAGCCCATCTATAGTGTCGTTAAAAGATGCCAGGGAGGCTAGGAAGTTGGAATGTCGGTTAATTAGAACCTCACAAGATGTCAGATCTCCCCCAACCTCTGTAGCTGACCCAAGGATTTGGTTCTCCTTCTGCGTGATGAATACCTCAACCACTTCAGCCTAAAGGATGGTACGTGGCTCAGGGATTGTTAATGATTGAATGAACAATCGACAAAAAAAGAGGGATTAAGAAATCGCTGCTAATTTTGATAAGTCCGGACCCCGGAGTAAAACATGTTACATGTTTATTGCTGAGAGAGTTTACTGTTTAGTTCCAGATGAGGGGATGAGGGACATGTCAATATTACCTTCCAACTAAAGTTAAGATGAGCAGACTCGTCAGTTAGACAGGCTTTGTGAGCTGCACAGATGTTAAACAGCTCCGCCAAACTCTCCTTCAATCCCTTTATCTGACTTTCAACCTGTTTAAGGGGGTTCAATGTGAGGAGTGTGGAAACAATGTGAGGTGTGTGCAGATGTGAGGAGTGTGGAAATGTGAAGAGTGTGGAAATGTAAGAAGTGTGTAAATGTGAGGAGTGTGGAAATGTGAGGAGTGTGGAAATGTGAGGATTGTGGATCATTATAACTTATGTACAGGGTGGCCCATAATTAATTTGGAAATTTGAAGTAACAATCTTATTTGGTCAAATAGAATTGTAAGCCCTATCTCCTACAGTCCTACACATACCTCAGGTGCTTGTTTAGGGTTGTTTTCAGCGATAGAGTTGCCCGCTGGAACAATGACCTGCTCTATGTGCTGGCTGTGGGTATCAAGTTCCCGCTCAAACAGAGAATACCTGTGTGTAGGTAGCCAATATTAGATGTGGTAGATAATGAACAATATAGACTCATGATATGGGCACAACACACACGCTGAGTTCAATTCCGTGATCAAGCCCCCATTAAACGCTGGTAGTAGGTAGAACTACACCCTGACTGGGAGGGGAGGGGGGTTTCACAAACAACTCACTTCTTGAGGAGACGATTTACAGCAGCAATGGTATCTCTCTTCTCAGCTAGGTTGAGAGACTTGCTTCTCTCCGTGATCCAGGTCTCCTGCTCGTGTACATCTAGTAACCAGGTGTAGAGTGCCTTGCTGTGGTCTACCTTGACATTCTTTCCATCGCACTCCTCCTTCAGAGCCTCCCACCTGAAGGAGAGGGGCTTATATGTTCTAACCCTTCTTTACATTACAGTCTAGCTAAGGAGAGTTGGGGTAATGGACTGGGAGCTTATCTTCGAGAAAGAGAGCCTCGCAACGGATCTGGTTAGAGTAAACTGGTTGCTCGAGCCTCTCTCATAGAGGCTCTCTCCACGTCCCGAAAACGTTGATATATTTACTTTGTTATGAAGGCTGTCAGCTGTGTCCTCATTTCAACTACAAGGGGTGAATTTTCATCGGGTGAGGCAGTGCAGCAATTTTCTGTAGACTCTCTTGTCTTGTCGACACTATCTTCATACATCACAATGGGGTATTTCATCTCTGTAGTTTCCAGCGGAGGGGGGATATCTCTGATCTGGGTGTGTTAGGTCTCGGTAGTAATCCAGGGGGAGGATAATCTCTATGAGATGATATCTAAGGGGCGAAGGGAAAGAGGGGTACTGTGTGAAACTGTGTGAGGGAAGGCCTCTATTGTAACGATGCCTAACAAAGGGGGGAACCGTATCTGTAGAACCTCATGGGATGGGATATGGTTCACACACTACTTTGGGGTAACACACATTCCATATCTCTACCATCCCTTTATCCCTTTATCCCTTCGTGTTGATATCGAATGAGGTTTGATACAGTCCATGTCCATGAGGACAAACAATGGGCGAATGGGTGGGGGCGAATTTATGAAACACAGACAAACTTACAAACTATATTTTACAAACTATACTATACCTCAGCCTCAAGACGAGTCAGCTTCTTCTTCAGCCCCTCAGCTGCAAAGATGTCCCGGGGTGTGGTGGCCAGGTTTAGGAATCTCTGTCTATCATCCACCCACACCTCCTTCTCAGATATCTCCCGGAGTACCGTGTTAACCTGGAGTTATGACGTCATAATAGAGTTGGTGGGTGGGTGTGTGATGTGGAATGATAACCAATCGTGAAGAGTTGTTTTATTTGGTAACATGATTACAAACTTCTTTGGCCAAGTTTTAGAAAATGATTAATCAATGCATGATTCAAAGAGTGGGAATTAGATGCAAATGGGATGCAAAGAGCAAACATTCTCTCAGTAGTACCCAACAGGTAAAGGAAAGTTAGGGTCTGTAAAGTTACTGTAGTTCAACAACATGAAGTCAATCTTGTAAATCTTGTAAAACTCTTCCACAAGTTCCAATGACAGTGAGCTTAGAAATTCCCGTGCTTTGACCACTGAACTCTGGTTTCTCGGGTCAGAAGTGTGGTCATATGACCCGTCCAAGTTTTTTCTATCTATGTTCAGTTCAGCAAACAGTGGACCGACCATTTGTGCTGCAAGTTCTAAAGGTATCACGTGATCATATCTTATCAGATCATAGGAAAGATATTTCCATTGTGGCCTAAAATGTCTATCACCAATGCCTCCGACTTGAATAGAATACTCGATAAATTCTTTAAAAGAAGGAGAATCTTCCCTTGAGTGCCATGCCCCTTTTCCCCTCATTCGCTCTACTATCCACTTTTGAAGGCCGTACAGAACTCCTCCTTTTCGATGCTCACTGCTCAGTTTCTGTCTGTACGCTGATACAGCCCGGACCCAGGGATTTCTAAGAACTAGAACACTCTGAACAGATTTAATTCGTTCATCATAGGTTGTGTTCCAACTATTCCTATACTGTGGCATTCTATAAGCATGAGATATCCCCCCGTGAATCCACTCAGCATCCCTTGCAATATGTCTCTCGGCCCACTCGTTCAAAACCCCCTCTGCACGGAGCATCGCCACCTTCCAATTAGAACAACCATTCTTCGGAATAGCGGTCAGAAACACGTTGATATTGGGACAATAATAAGTCTGAGGTTGGGTGACCTCAGTGTAGTTAGATGGCGGGGTGTAAGAGCTGTTTAGTGCTCGATAGGCTTTCTCCATTTGCCCTGCAATCCACTCTTTGCTCGGTACAGACTGTGTTCTATCACTGGATTCAGTTGTTGATATAATGGCTGTGGTGGAAATGTCCGTGGTCATTGTGGTATTCAGTGTAGCGAGAAGAAACAAAGACATCAGTAAAAAGATGATAACACCAACTCGGAGGGATGACCCGTAATCAGTCATTCTGAAAGTGTTCATATAACAATGATATAGAAGGGAAGCTGCAAGTGTACAATTTCCCAACGGCCAACACAATTTCCCAACAACTTGAGTTATAAAAGGTTTATGAACCAATGAAGTGCTTGCCCAGGCTAATTGTAGGGGGTTTTTGAACTTGGTGGGAAACTAAAACAAGTGGAAAGCCAACAATTAAATCACAATTAAATCACAATAACAAGGGCAACACGCGACTCAATAAGGGTGAGATGACCAACTAATTATGCCACCCGCCCTCAAACCGGCCCGCGCCTTTGAACAATACAACATAATTAGGGCAGTCTAACAAACAAACAAAAACCAAGCCTCATGAAAAAACTAGTCCGAGATCTAGCTTGAGCTGCAAATCTATTTTATTCTCCCTGTCTCGCGCCCTCAAAGAAACACCCTCTTTCGCTGATAAAGAAATAATTAGCAAGCCGTCTTATAAAAATAATTCAAGCCTCATGAAGATATAGTCCAAGACCTGACTAGCAGCAAAACTAATCTTCCTGTCTCACGCTCCGAAAACAACAAAAATTTCTCCCTCTATCCCGCTCAAACAAACACCCCTCTCTCAATCTCACTCCATTTCTCCCGCTGTACCTTACTATTAGTAAACTGCCGGGGTTCAATGTTGATATATATGGGGGCGGGGGTATATGATATGTGGTACCACGAGCTCGAACCGGCTCATTATTCGGACGGGGAGGTCAAATGTGGGTTATTAGTTGCCTCCACAGTTGTTCTGGATAAAGGTAATGATGATGGTGATCCATAAAGCCGTCTCTTACAGATCAAGTGTAGACAAGTCTGTAGGAAAGGGTCTTATTGGCAAAGATCCAGTTAGTGCATCATGTGGTGATACTATCGGAGATGGGAGACACACTGGGTGAGTACTAATTATAACTACTCTGTGAGGAACCATCTGATAATACTTGAGTTTCCCAGCTAAGTATCAATTTCCATTTTACTAGAGCTGAATAAGATTCAGTGCAGATAGGGAGCCCTCTAAAGAGCCATCCCTTAGATCGGTGGGTCATACCAGCTAAGTATATAATATCATTAGTAATGCTATACTGAGAATGATTCATTATCCTCAAGTATACTATCAGTTTAGTTTGTCTCTGGCCTCGTCATGACTACAGCAAGACCGATAGTTTTGTTTCTCCTGCTTATTGTGGCTGGATGCCTCCTGGTTCTCCAACTTCGTCCCACAGGTACCCTCCCTGCCACTCCCACCAGCCCTCTTGAGGTGATTCCAACTGGATCTCTCCCCATTCCCAGCAAGGAGTGGATCGCACAACAGATGGAGGTGGCATACCGGGCACTAAACAGCAGCTACACCCCTCCCAACAAGTACACTGAGATAACAAGAGCCCAAACCTACTACTTCCCCCTACGCAATGTTATGGTAACTGGGATCCCAAAAGCAGGGTGCACCAACTGGAAAATTGCCCTGCTCCGGGCAGAGGGAGCACTAACGGACTATCAAGAGAAGATGCTAGCTGTGTATGCTGAGAATGTTCATGGTCCTATGTGTGAGAAATACAGGATGAGTTCCTACAAGAGGAGTTGGAACACAACCTACAATGAACGTATTAAATCTGTTCAGAGTGTTCTAGTTCTTAGAAATCCCTGGGTCCGCGCTGTATCAGCGTACAGACAGAAACTGAGCAGTGAGCAGAGGACGGGCGGGGTATTGTGGGGTATGAAAAAGGTTATTGTAGAAGATATGAGGGGAGAAGGGGCATGGCAATCAAAGGAAGATGCCCCAACATTCAAAGAGTTCATCCAGTATTCTATAAAACAAAATCCCATTGGTGATAGACATTTTAGGCAACAATGGAAATATCTTTCCCATGATCTAATAAGATATGATCATGTGATACCTCTGGAACTTGCAGCACAAATGGTCGGTCCACTGTTTGCTGAACTGGACATAGATAGAAACAACTTGGAGGGGTCATATGACCACACTTCTGACCCGAGAAACCAGAGTTCAGTGGTCAAAGCACGGGAATTTCTAAGCTCACTGTCATTGGAACTTGTGGAAGAGTTTTACAAGATTTACAAGATTGACTTCATGTTGTTGAACTACAGTAACTTTACAGACCCTAACTTTCCTTTACCTGTTGGGTACTACTGAGAGAATTTCTATTTCCAGTAAATTATTAAAATGGGTATGCATGAATATATTCTATATTACTTGTGACCTCACTACTTCATGACTCGAGTAGTTATCGTAGATTACTTTGCCATCTTGTTTTTAAACCAAAATGAGTATGTTTTACAACACATCTTACCACATCACTACCACAATCTGAAGCTTGCTTTATAAAGTTTCACTCATGTGGTAAAACAAAAGTGTAACTATCATGTGTTGCATAATTACACCTTAAAAGGAATAAATACCTCCTGGCAGTAGGAAAGATACTCGTGCCGATTTTCCTGCTGTACCTTTACCTCCTCATACCGTCGTGAAATCTGCTCCTGGAGGGGGATGAAGTTTGTTGAAACTTTGTACAACAATTCAATGATTTATTATACCCAATTATTACAAATTCTATTATTTTCCCACGGTCTCAATTTCAAGCAAAAAGCAAATGCTGACATTGCGAACTTTCCTCACATTGCCGTTTTCGCGCGCAACTGAGTGAGGACCAGTGCGCGGTAACAAATCGGCTGGTTTTCCGGCCCCACTCTCTCTTGAATTTCCCACCAGTTTTATTGTTTAACACACAACTCACACAGGCGAACCAAGGTAAGCAACTTGAACAAACCTTTTTCTTAGCGATGGCTTCAGTATCAAAGTGGTCTAGTGACAGCATTTCCTCGGCGAGAACTAGAATATCCAGGACATGGCGATCGTGGGATTGTATATCGTGCCCTAACATCTGGAGGATGGAGATTGGAGGGGTTTGTGATTTGTTATTTTGGGATAGAAAGATATGATCTACTGAGCATGTAGGGCCGGTATTGACTATTGGGTGTAATTCTTTGGTATTGTCTCAAGATTCCGTCCAGCTACAATTGTTGCGACATAGCAAACATTATGGAGAAAGGTAGACACTAGACAGAGAGAAAGAGAGAGGGAGAGAGAGATACTTATTTTTGATACTTTTGAGAGAGATATGGGGAAGTTTTTACCTGGTTTGTTTTGATAAGGTTTTGAAGATTGGGAAGATCCTTCAGGGTCACCTCGTGCCCAAGCTGCGTCTCAAGAGCGCTCAACCACATTGACTTGAAAGGGGGGTGTTCGGTGAAAATATAAAACAACTAACTCACAAAACAAATGCATGGGAACTGATTAGAATAAAACACAATTATTTTTTGACCCATCTCTCTATAAAATATGAAGCAAAGCAAATAATGTCAACTCACCATATCCTGACAAAGACTGTTATACTGGTTCAGTGTCTTGACATCTCTTAACATGGTTAACCTCTTATCCGCACTGACAGCTAACTCATCCCATTTATCTCCAACAAGGTTAACCCTCTCCATTACATCCCCCTCCCTATCCCCACACCGACCCTCCTGGACTAGTTGGTTACCCTCACCAACTACAGCTGCAATTCGCTCTTGGGAGGACCCAACCTCTGCTTCAAATAGTTGTTGTCGCTGTGTCTCCTCCTGATCAGGGAACAAGGACTTTATTAGGAGGTATTTCAGGGGTAATTATTTGGGGGTTTCTACTGTGTTTATTTAGTATCTGGATGTTTGAGTGTTTCAGAAAAGTTTGCTGTCTGGACTCTGGCCTGGAGAGATGTGGGTAACATGCAATGAGACTTTATTGTTTTGTTATAACCCTCTTTTAAAATTGTAAAAGAGACCCTGTTTCCCATGCGGGGAGTGGTGAACTAGGGTGGAACAAGGCAAGAAGTTTCTACCTATAGAGCTAGAACTGTGTAGGTAATGAGATGTGGGTAACAATGGGAGTTAGAAAGCTAGAGATGTGGGTGATAAAGGAAGGTTATAATAAGATTGTGCGAGTAAACGAAATAAAGTGAAATGCGATCTTTATGGGAGTCTCTCCTCAGTCCTTAGTAGTTCTTAGACAAACAAACGAACACACGAACATACAAAGTCATTATCCCCTTCGCTTATAACTTTATTCAATGAGGTGCTGAATGCTAAAGAACTCACATTTAACAGAGCTAGCAGAGTGTACACACACATCTACAGAAATAAAGCCACCTGGTGTTCATTATGTACTCACTACTGCACCCTACCTTGTCCAAGAAGAGAACCTTTGAGTATAACACATGGTTACTAATTAGTTACCTGTAAGTTACACATGGTTGATGGGTTCACATCCCTACACTGCTGTAACCTCTCCTCTATCCACCCTATTACATCACCGCTATCTCCCAGGAAGCTATCTACACACTTCTTGTTTTGTAGTTCTCTCTTCCTCTCTTCTTGGAGCTTGCGTAGCTCTGCAAACTTAGCTGCCATCGCATCGGCCCTCTCGTCCAGCAGCTGAGGAGGGAGGTTAGTCACTAAATAAAGGGGCTCGGGCTGGAGAAGGCTAGTCGTCACACGTTGCAGTTTGAAATATTGATACAGGATACTGTAAACCAGTTACAGTTTCTATAAACAGCACTGTTCAACTGGGGTAGGTAGGGGGCTTACATCAGCCTGAGAGGAAGATATCTTCTCCTTGACAGCTTGGAGCTGTTCAATCTTCTCTTGCTCTAGCGCTAACATCTGCTCCAACTGTTCACAATTGTTGTCCATATTGGCTACCGCAGCCTCTACACGGTCCTGAAAATGGAGAGGATTGTACCTTTAATGTTTACTTGACCCGGAAGGTGAGTTGGAATTAATACATTACTGGCTGACGGTGTTTGTTGGTAAGATAGCAAGGTAAACTGTGTAATGTAATGGCTTGTAACATTACCTGCATAACATGTCCATCTAGATCACAAGCCTTCAGCTCTAGCTCACTGGTCAGTGCGTCATCTCTATCCTGCCAGGACTTTTCCAAGTTCTCCATTTTACCTTGAACCACCTTGATATCCTGCTCCATCTGAGAGAGGGGTTAGAGCTCTATATTGGAGACTGTACAACTGGGTGGGGGTAGAGGCTGATTGAGCTGGACGCTTTATCTAAATATGCATCCATCCATGGCGTCACGGTCGGCCATGGTATGAAAGGGTGAAATACCCCAATCCCATTATGATCCCTTACCTCTTCCTTATCACAGTTCTCCTCCTCGATGAGCCCCCGACCAATTCCCACAAACTTATCGACTTCCTCCCTCTCCCCATCAACAGCTTCCTTTAGCTCTCTATGCGTAGCAAGAAGGGCCTCTGTGCTACCAACATCAGAACCTAGATCTCCCGCTGAACCGTCAATCTGGGGAATCATGGTGTTATTACCTGGGGAATATAATATGGATTAGTTTTTTATCGAAAATATTCTTCGTCTATTTGTTGGCGATAGAATCTGAACAAGTCTTATCTTACCTCGGTTACAAGACACTCAATTCGATCGTTTAGGTCGTTGATATTCTTGTTGAACTCTGCTAGCTCGTTACATTTTCCTAGCCACTCTGTGTGTACCTCATTGGCCTCCTCTACCTCACTCCATCTAAACAGAAGGGGAGGGGGTTAGAGCAATGGAGGGGTGTAATAGGAGTCAGGGGAGTGGGTAATAGTAGATCATACTAATATAAGGGGAGGAAAGAAGATCAGATGTCCCAATCTTCTGCAATAATAACCTCTCATCCAGTTCTTGTAATTTCTCCTTCACTCTCTCACTGGCAGGGGGTTGTTCCCTCACAATCTCATCTCCCCTATCATGTAGCCCCTTCACATTGTCTTTAATCGTGTTCAACTCCCGCACCACACCAACGTGTTTCCGCTGCATCGCTCTAACCACCTCAACATCACCATCCGTCTCAGCTGAGGGGAGGGGAATTAGTTAATAGAGGAATAGCTGAAGACGTCTGACATAGATCAGTCGAATCGTTGTTTCTCTTTAAAATTTATAATTTCTGTAATTTGGTAAACTTTCCCATTCCCCTAATAATTTCTACCAAACCTCCACAGAACAAGACGTGTTAAAACAGCACTGGGGGACGGTGACCAGTAAACCCATTTGCCTGACTACAGTCAATCTGTAATGACTACCTGAAGTAATTACATGACAATATGTAATATATGTTACCAGCAAGAAGGGGTTTCTTCTTCTCCTCGATCCACTCCAAACACATGTCCACATCATTACAGAAGGTAAGGAGTTTCAACCTGTCATTCAGATTACCCTTCCTCCTTTCGGCCAACCTCTCCAGGTTGTTGTATCGTCTGTTTAGGTTCTCCACTGCACTCTGGATCTCAACCTGTCAATTTAGAATGTTGTTACATACATACCTCTCTAAAGTGACCCTTCTCAATGCTAGGTTACTAGGTGGTAACTAGGTGGTAACTAGGAGGATGCATTATTTGGTTACTATAGTTACCTCTCTAGAATGACCCTTCTAAATGCTATGTTACTAGGTGGTTACTAGGTAGCAGAGTGTTGTTACCTCTCTAGAATGACCCTTCTCAATGATAGGTAACTAGATGGTTACTAGGTGGTTACTAGGTGGTTGCATTGTTTGGTTGCTATAGTTACCTCTCTAGAATGACCCTTCTCAATGATATCACCAGCCCTTTCATTGACACCACCCAACAGCGGCTCCATAGCAGCTAGTTCTCTCTTGAATTCCCCAAACTTGGCCAACTGGTGATGGACAAAAGGTAGTTCCGTTCCTATATTGTTCTGAGTGACCATCTTCTCTTGTTCTGTAACCCAGGCTTCTATCTCGTTTACCTGGCCGTGGCGGGGGAGTGGTAAATGGGGTAGTTGTTACAATTGCTGAATGAAACGGAAACAAACAAGGGTGAGAGAAGCAAGGGTGGAAAATATAATCATACCTCTCCCATGAGGGTATGGTAGGTGACAGTTTCCTCCAATTTCAGTCGTCTAGTTTCAGCTGCTTCACACAGTGAATCGTATGAAGCCTTTACCACAACCATCTTCTCGGGAACTGCCACTGATGCAGCGATCTGATGGAGGGTAAGGGGAGGGTGAAGAGGAGAGATATGGTACACGCTGTACACGGGGATTGTTTCATGAGGACATTGGAAGGTACAAGATTTGGCAACTTTGGCAACAACAATGGATAGAGAATACAAGCTTTGCAGATAACCGTGTGCGGCAGCTTGTTAAAAGCAGGGATATTACATTTGAGACTTGGGTAACGGTAAACAGCTTCCACATATTAGTTTCGACACGTAAGCCTACATTGCGTCTTTAGTTTTACAGGGAATGCTAGGTTAGGTTCAGTAGCTGAAACGTAGCAGCCCAAATTGTAGCGCCCGAAAAATGAGATGTATGATGTGACCCAGCACTGCGAGGTTTAGTGTCACGTGATGCCCATATATGGTGATTTGACCCAGCTACGGCTGTTACCTGTTCATCAAGTTCAAGTTGCGCTATTTCAATGTACTTTTGCTAAGGGACAACAAAACTTAGACACATCAAATATTACAACAAAACAAGTTATTTAACCAATTAATTAATTAATTAACATACCTCATTATCAGGTGGGAGCGTCTTGAGATAATTGGCTGGTACAAATCCAATCCTTCCATTATGATCGACCTTCCACCACTCCTTGTTGCTACTCTGAAGCAGTAACATCTCATCTCCCTTCTTCACACTTATCTCCCTGTTTGTCTTCTCAACATAGTCATACAGAGCTTGTACCTTCGGCTTTTTCTTCCCCTTACCCAGAATAACGTTGCGTTGCTTACACCTGCAGAGAGAGGGTAAATGTGTTTCCTGAACTATACGAGTAAAGGATGGGAATAAGAATCAGGTTATTAGCCGTATACCCCCTATAGTGAATGTGAAAGTTCCTTTTTTCCTTGAGGCCTTCTGATATGACTTAAATTCCGATATTGCCCCCCCCCTCCCCCCAGAGAAGATGAACATGTTTCGATAAGAAGGATAGCACTTTTCAGTACCTGTTTCCCTCATCCAGTAGATCCTTCACTTTGGTAGCGTGGGAATTCAGTTCTGCAGTGAGAGCTGTGTTTCTCCTCACCATTCCCTTGCTCGTATCCTCATCCTTTCCGTAGTCAGTGTTTGAGAAAATAGGCAGCATCTCCTTACACCAGCCCTAGTGGAAGGGGAGATGTAAAACACATGGGGGAGAAAGGAATCTAAAGGCTGAACGGAGAGAGAAGCGGTTCGTATATCGAAGTCTGTCTGTACCTCAATCTCCTGAGCGTTAGTGAAGAACCAGTGGATCTGAATCGCATCATCAAGATCAGCTTTACGGGCTGCAGCCAGAGCATGAAGGTTCTGCCATCTCTTCCTAAGGAGCTCTAACTTCTCCTGAATTTCTAACAGGGCAAAGTGTCTGTTCTCTATCATACCCTCCCCTCGTGCACACACATCATTGATCTTACCCTCATGTACCATCACCTGCAAAATAGAGGGTTAGGGGTAGTAGTATAGTATATTCTAGGGAGGAGGGGCTAAGGAGAAGTAGTGTAGTCTATCATTTGTCCTGATATTAGATTTCTTAAAAAAGTAATAAGTAGTTTTTGGGAGAGCTAAGTTGCCAAGTTGTTAATGGACTGTGTTACCTCTGACATGATTTGATCATGGTAGTGGACTAGTTTCCTGGCACTGTATAGATCGGATCCTGTAGCTGTTGTAACTACACCCGGCTCCTTCTCTCGCACCCATATTATCTAGTGGGGGATGTGCAATTATTTACTAGTGGCCACTGGCCGGGGATAGTGAAGTGTGTATTAAGAACCTGCTGCCCCTGTACCATGGTGGAGATGGTGGTTGGTTTCCACAAGCCTCTCCCCCGCTCACACCCAGTCACCCACTAACTCCCCCTCTCACCCACGCCCAGACACCTGTTCTACCTCTTAATCACCCAATCACTAACTATTATTACCTCATCCTCTATGTCCCTAAAGAACTGTTGCAGTAGAAGAGCATCACTGAGTTTCTCTCGGCGGTGTGACATGGGTCCCAGAAGTGACTCAAACCGGGCCTCCAATGCTGCCTGTCTCTCCGTGATCTGGTCGGCATCGAAATGGCCCTGCTCCACAAATGTCGCTGCTTGCTCACCTTGAAACATGAAGGAATCAATAATCAATCGAGGAAAATTTTTATAAATCAAATTTTTGGATAAAATCAAAAGATAAATTCCTTACCAAGGTTTTTTAGTTTGATAGTGTTGGCAGCTAGGACACTCTCAAGAACACCATGACTCTTACTAAGACTCTTCACAGAGGCCAGATCATTCCCAAACTCCTCAGCTGCAAGACTGATCTCTACCTCCCCACACCACCCTTCTAGATCACCAACCTATAAAAAGTATACTGGCTAGATATAATGGGGTTCCAAATTTGTTATAAGTAACCGTGATTATGAATTTTGGCGTTCAATGAATTACAACTTCTATTTATTCCAGTTGTGTCTGTTTAGTAGGCGGGTTAGCAATGGGTTAGTTATGACACCTCCTACTTACCCCACGAATGTATAGAGTTTCTTTGTACGCATCCTCCAGCTTCCTTCTCCTCTCATCACACGTCTTGTTCAGGACATCCCACGCCTCCTGGAGCTTGTCCAATGTTGCCCTGCAGGCCAGGGTTAGTTTTATATTAATAAAATCTCATGAATTACTCCGCTTGATATTTTATTATGTAGTTGAAACTAATTCAGTTTGTGGGCTGGATAAGTTTATTGAGTTGTACCTGATATCATTTGATGCAAAGTGCTCATTTTCCAACATCCTCTCCCCAATGCCCTCCAAGCAAGAGAGACGCTCTTTATTAGTCTTCATCTCATTCTCGAAGATCTCGTGCTTTTGCAGCTTCCCTGTGAGACACGTAGGGTGTAAGTAAGGTGTGAGTGAGTGTCTGTGATATGAAATTACAGTTTTAGGGCAGTTTTACCACTCGGTTGGAAGGGAACTGAAATTCTTATTCCTGTGAATACACGACCACTGTAACAGTACAATGCAATGTACAATCATTATACACAGTACAAGCTGTACCTTGAAGGTTGGTGAAATCTTTGTAATCCTGTTCTTCACAGATAATCCTCCTCTCTTCAATCCATCCCCCTAGTTCATCAGCCTCTAGGACAAAGTGCTGATACTGCATCGCGTCAACCAACACTCCAACACGCATCTAAAACAAGTTACAATAGAGGCATTGGAATTGGAATACAGTTGATGAATTAGAACTGAAATACTGAATTAAATTTTCATATTGTCTGAAGATAATTAGTCGAGGATATACCGCTCTGATGACTCAGCGGAACATCGTCAATATTTTGACATGTCTCCGTTGAGTATGGGCGGTATATAAGCGCGGAATATTATTATTATTATTATTATTATTAAGAAAGAGCTGCGAAAAAAGAACTGCGAAGAGATGCTGACAAAAGTTTAAATGAAAACACTGTTCTAGTTAATATGTACCTTCATTTTCTCTCTAATCCTCTGTAATCGTTCCTGGATATCACTCATCTTCTCTTTCATTTCTTCACTCGCAAAATGACCACCCTCGATTATCTCTCCAGCGGAGGAGTCCAGAACACAGATCTTGTTCTCCATGGCTTTGAGAGACTGTTTGAAATCATCAAGCTGCTTCTGTTGGCCCTCAACTTCATCAACAGAGGAACCCACGTAGGTATCACCTGGAATTGGGAATTTTAGTAGAGTTAGAATTAGGTATCACCTGGAGATTTGAGAATTGGAATTAATTATGTTATTGATTTGGTTTGCTTTGCTCCAATGATAAACGGAATTTCGGAGGTAATCCGTATTTAAAGGATAGTGACTATACCACATGAAACCATGTCTTACCGCGACCGAGTACTTTGTTCATCATCATACAGCTCTTTCACACACCACTTCAATCTTTTCACACCTCCTCACACACATCACACCTCACGCACCACTATATTACTGACTCCGGTTATCACACTAACCGACTATTTGTTCCCTGCTGCTCAACCAAGCAGATACCACCTCAGCATCTCTCAACCAGCACTGGTACACCTTGTGATCCTCAAGCAGATCATTCTGAGCACCCCACTTAGTAGAAACATCCTCATATGATGTCTGGAGCTCCTCGACCTTCTCGTTAACAAGACTCTCCTCAATGAGGACTCCCGCAATGGCGCTACCTGATTCTTTTAGAGAATCGAAACTGTCTTTCCAGCATTGTAGCTCAACCTGCGGGAGATGGGTAGTATTGTAGGCGGTAGAAGTGGTTAAAACAGACTGAAAATAATAAATAGCACATCACAGCTGTGAATGTGTGATTTACATTTTACAATTTTTTGAATTGTTTGCTTGACCCTCTTTCACCGCACCTTGGGTTAGAACATAACAAGCTACATATAACATACCTTTAGTTGAGCGTGTTCAGAGAGGAACTCTCCAGATTCAGCGACATCACGAGGCTGCTTCTCCTCCAAACACAGAGAGGACAACCTCTCTATCTCCATACCTGTTATAGAGGATGATATGATACTCAGACATGTAGAGATCTATTCAGATTTGATATTACTAATTAAAACAAGATATTTTGTTAACTATGTAGTAGTTTCACGTATTAACTAATTAACTAATTAAATACGATCGTATTTAATACGTGAAACTACTTGTTAACAAAATATCTTGTTTTAATTTGTTATAAGCTCCAGAATCCTGTCGAGCACTTTACCAGGAATCCCTTCAAAACACAGATTTGATATTATATATCTGCACCACCCAATATCCAT
Organism: Pleurobrachia bachei; assembly: GCA_000695325.1. Taxonomy (NCBI): domain Eukaryota; kingdom Metazoa; phylum Ctenophora; class Tentaculata; order Cydippida; family Pleurobrachiidae; genus Pleurobrachia; species Pleurobrachia bachei. The sequence goes on along the minus strand of AVPN01001791.1, from coordinate 2,158 downwards.
AACAGTCCCTATCACACTTACACAAATCTCGATAGTGAACGAGGAACTTGTGATATTTAAAACTCTCCTCCAATTTGACTCCCCTCAGTTCACACATCTCTGTGATCCGGGCCCATAACACCTTCAACTCTGAGTACTTCTCCTCTACTTCTGTTGCTCGTTCAGGGTGGGTATCTGCAAGTTGGGCCGCGTCCAGCTCCATCTTGGTGACCTGGTGGAAGGAGTGTTACTGAAAAACTACAATGAGATCAGAGATGTGCATTGTGCACATAGCTGAGTTTTTAAAACGATAGTTCTTAGTTTGCATGTTTTCCACTTTACTTGGGCGGAGTTGTGTATTTACCTTTTCGGAGAGAGTGTCAAGTTCCCTCGCTGTATCTGCATGAGCAGTGAGCAGTGAATTCACACTGGTCATATCACCCCCGTATTCCGCGCTGGATAGGACTAATTCTTTGGCAGCTATCCAGCGGATAGCCTCATCAACATCGTGGTTGTATTGGTGGAGCTTGTGGGCCACCTCCAGGGCGTGGGAACGGGCCTCTGCTTGGGCCTTCAACTTGATGAACCTGGTGGTAGAATAAGGGTGTGAAAGAGTGGTAAAATGGGGCGCATTGCAGATAAAGCTCGAGAACTAGATGCAAATAATGTCTGATTATACCGTTCATCAATTGATTCAGTCTGTTCCTTGATCGCTTCCAGGTCAGTATGCTGATCATTCTGTAGCTGGACACTGTACTCCTTTATAAAATTCAGCCTCATTCCTGCTCAATGTTATTGATGAGAGAAGAGAAAGAGATTAACTATCACAAATCTGCTTCTTGTTTTCAATATTGCCTGTACCTGTGTCAGTCAGCTGTACCATAAACTTTCCAAACTCCTCCCTCAGAGATTCGTTTTGCTCCAAATCAAAACCTAGTTGTGTTGCCTGACTGTACACCTCGTGTTCATCTATCCAGCGAGCAATCTCCTTTACATCCCTCATAAATGTGACGTATTTGAGCGCTTCCTAAAGGGGGGGGGGTCAGAAAATATATGTTATGTACCTTTATGGTTGTGAGCAGTTTGTCTGTCTCCAGTCTCAGACATGTCCCACAAACAGAAATTCCCCATTTTCCTAACCTCAATAAGTCGTCCTCGTTTTTCCATCGCTGCTACGAGTTCATCCCAAAGTGTCCTCATTCTCTCTGACTTCTCCTCCACGACACTACTATTCTTCAGCTCCTCTCCAACGTACTCCTTCCCCTCCTTCTCCGTAGCGAGGACAGAGCCCTGAGGGGAGAAGGAGTGGTGAACACAGCTCAGTATGGAGCTGCTAGCTGAGTTATAGATCTTTATTGGTTGGAAGAGATTGTGTTTTCATGGAGAATATAAAGAAAGAGGAGTTGTCGGATGAAACTAAACGGTCTAGGCGAATTCAACCGAAAGGAGAAAGAAAGGAAGAGAAGTTGTTGAATGATTGTTCTATGTTGCTTCACGTTTCAATGAAACAAGGGCTCAGCCTAGATCTGGGCAGGAGGCATTGAAAGAATCAACGGAGAAGTTAGCTAGAAAGCAGTGTTTAATACCGCGATGTTTGGTTCTGACTGATGGACAGATTTCCTGAGGGTCTCCTGGAGGTTGGGGATTAATTGTAACTGGAACATTTAAATTTTATACCCGTAATGGTTAAAAATTTCTGATTATATCCCTGATATCTCATAATGGAGGTATGTGTGCTTGTTTAAATGTGTACCTCTTTGATTTTCATCTCATCTAGAAGTTCCTGATGTTTCCTCTGTTTTCCCTTCAGGTTGCTGCTGTCTTTATAGCACTCATCATTCGCAATCTGAACAGGGAAATGTAGGGTTAACTCTTAGGATAACGCTAAATTAGAATCTAGATGAAGATTGAAGGATAACAAATAGAATAGATACATTGACAATTGACATCGAAAGATCTGGTGTAGAAACAATTTGTCATATTTGGCCCTGGGAACATATAAACATCAAGAATATTTTTGAAACAAAAAAGCAAGGAAAGATTGGATAAGGAAAGACGATTACTGAAAAAGGGTGGCAGATAAATCTTTTTAACAGATCGACGGAAAACAAGAAGATGAATAGCAAATTACTATTTCGCGAGTGTATGATTCCGTAGTTCCTAACGTCGCGTTACATTC
>AVPN01001788.1:0-18487 GCA_000695325.1 Pleurobrachia bachei | reverse complement strand
CAGGTCCATGTTACATTTGATCCTCTTGTGACAGGAACTCATATCAACGATATGGTGTTACAATATGATACCGGTAAGCTTTACTTCACTTTGATTACTATAAACCTGATTATTTGACTAGCACATCTGATGCAAACTATAGATATTTCAATTTCAATGACACGTGTATTTTCAGGTGAGAACATTGCCATAGAATTAAGTGGCAATGCAACAGATGCTAATATTCGGCTGGAGAAAAACCAGATCAAGATGGAATCCACCTACATAACTCTATCTACACAGAAAACATTCACCATCCATAACAGGAGCAACATTGTTGTTCGGTATGAGTGGAAAAAGTATGCCAGTCGGAGCAAGGAAGAGGAAATCAAGAAATCGTAAGTTCTACCAAACACACACACACATTTGAACCCGTAATAGTGTGATTTGATGTTCATTGACATACATCCTCCTTTGTTATCCAGGTGTTTCCAGGATCTAGAATCGGACGAAGAGAGTGATCTAGACAAGTTCATGAAACAGTGCATCTCAGACCCAACTAAGCGCCACGAGCTCTCCCTCGTCTCCCAGACGTACCAAAACAAAAAGATGGCGGTAGAGGATGATCTATTGTTGTTTGAGGATGACAACATAACCTTGGAACCGATCTCCGGGGAAATCTGGCCCAACTCCAGTACAGAGATCACGGTGATGTTCAAACCAGATAAGATGGATCAATATGTCAGAAGGGTTTACTGTGACATCACAGGGAGAGAGTCCAGGCTGCCTCTCAAGATAACTGGTTATGGCATCGGGCCAAAAGCCAACTTTTCCTGCGATTCCATTGATATTGGGAACATTTTCATTGGCTCCAAGCACTCTTATGAGGTGCTGTTAGAGAACAGAGGAGAGATTCCCATTGATTTCAGCCTGATCTCACCAGACACCGTGTTTGGAAAGTTGTTCTCTTTCTTCCCAGACAGTGGGCATATCCCCGTGGGAGACCTTCAACTCATTAAAATTGTCTTCCAATCCAACATCCTGGGGACGTTTTCTGAGGAATTCAAGTTCAAGATCGAGGGAGCGAAGGATATCAATAAGATCCGAATGCACGGCACTGTGATTGGGCCTACCTTCCACTTTAACACAGAATGTGTCAAATTTGGGGTGGTTAGTTACGGTTTTGTGCACTCCCAAATTGTCACAATCTCCAACACAAGCGACATCGCCATGAGGTACAAGTTGAGGATTCCAGACGATACGAACGCGAGGCATATACCTGGTGAGAAGAGGCAGTATTGTGGGGGTGCAGAGTTCGAGGTGTCCCCGGACGAGGGGGTCCTGTCTCCAGGAGAGAGTGAGCGGGTCCAAGTTGACTTTGTGCCCAGTAACATTGGGGAATACCAGAAAGAACTGGTTGTTGATGTACACGGTGTAGGGGACAGGGTGTTGAGTGTGCCCATTATGGCACACTGTGTAGTACCCAAGGTGGTCCTCCAGACCCCAATATTGGACTATAAACGGCTCTTCCTGAACCACCCCAACACGATGAGTGTGTGTATTGAGAATACCGAGGATCACCCTGCTAAGTATGAGTTGATACCCCAGCAGACTGGGGAGGGAGTGACCCCGGGTATCCTTTATTCCAGCTCCATACCCAAGAGTGTAATACAGCCCCGGTCCACAATTGAGATACCTATCACAGTCAAGGCGACTCAGTTGAATGATCTAAAAGAGGTGCTGACAATCAAAATCATTGGATCTCCCTCTCGACCCATGGAGATCTTACTGAGTTGTGTGGGTGAGGGACCTGTTGTCAGTGCTGATTCATTGGACCTCAACTTTGGCACGATCCCAGTTCTATCGAGAACCACCCAGCGGGTCCTCCTTAGCAACGAGAGCAAGATACCCGCTCACTTCACTGCCCATGTTGAAAAACAGAACTCTGTGTACCGTGTTGTCCCCTCTACTGGGGTTATTGAGGAAAACAAGACTGTGGAGTTGGAGGTATCAGTGTTGCTGAACGATAGTGTGAGATTTACTGACAGTCTAAGGGTGGACATCGAGAATAGTGCGAGCCATCTGATATCCCTTTACGCGGTTGGAAAGGGCACAACAATTGTGGCCAGCCCGGCCATTTCTCCAATCATGGACCTTGGTCCGCTGTTCTCATCTAGGCCCGTGTCCTATCGGTTTAACCTGGAGAACAGGGGCCGGAGGAAGCAGGTTCTTTATTGGACTGTGGATGGGTTGAAACCTGTGAAGAGACACAACGTCAAGTCAATGATGGTAAGTTGGGGGCTGAGAAATAATTATAGATAGGTACTACTTAGAACACAGATTCTGGTGTTTCCAGTTTTTGTAGCTTGGCATTAAATATTCTTTCTATCTCCAGGTTCCTGCTCCACCTGTTCCAGTTTTCTCAGTCACCCCCGACAAGCTTGTGATAGAGCCCGGGGCGGTCCAACAGATAACCATCAATGGGTTTTCCAAGGACCCGGGAGATGTGCAACAGCAGCTACTGTGTCAGGCTCTGATCGGCAAGAACACTAACAAGGACACGGTATTTGAGGTGGATCTGAGGGCCCAGTTTGTACACCCCTACCTGAGCTTCTCCCAAAAGAGCCTGAATTTCACATTCCTCAAGGTATATAAAGTTTGATAGGTCGCTGTTTTGACTAGATCTGACCATTTTTCTGTACACTACCAGATCACAGCCTGGTTCCCCTAAACCTGACATCTAATAACTCTCTCTCCCCTCTTAGAGCCCAGATACAATGCTGGATGTGATGGTGAAGGAGATGGAAATGATCAATATTAGCACCCTCCCTCTAACAGTCACACTTGCCCTCAACTATCCTTTCACCCTCATGTGCACAGAGGACAACCAAACACAAAAACAAACTCTTGTCTTGCAGAGTGGAGAAATTGTCAAGGTAAACATCTCTCTAACACGATCTCTCACATGTTTAAATTATCTCTAACATTATCTCTCACTTTGTGACATTGTGCACTATGAGGAGAACCATGCTAATTATTTTCATTTGTAAGTGTAGTCCAGTGTTAACCCATGTATTGTCTCAGTTCAAGGTACTGTTTGATCCATGCTACAAGACGGAAGATTGGGTGTGCAGGAGTATCAACTCTCAAATCACTGTCTTCTACAAGGAACACCCCCACTTGGTTAGTTAGTAGTTGTTAGTATGTAGTTGTTAGTTTTAGTTGTTTCTGTAGCGGGTAGCCTAATAAATGCATGTTAGTTTTGTTTTCCTAAACAACCCCTCCCTCCCTCAATAGGACTACATAGATTTGATGGGAGAGGTGGTGTTCCCCAATCTCAAGTTCGAAGACCAGTCCATTGACTTTGGGTGTATTTTGAATGATACCGAGATCTCCCGATATGTCACGGTTACCAACAGTTCACAGCTGACTGTTAACTACCAGTGGTACTTCAACATTCCCACGCCGATTGAATCTGAACCAGGTAAATAAAAGCAACATTTCTTTCCAAACCGTCTCAAGCACCTTTTTATTAATTCTCTAACGGACTATAATATATATGAGAAGTTTTGACACCACAATTAATTTCCTTAGAACCAGAACTAGAAGGGGCGCTAAGTATCAAGGAAGGATCCGAAGACGGAAGTTTAGAGGACTATCTCCTAGTTGAGAAGTCTCCCCCGGAGCCCGCTGAGATACCAGTTGAGCAAGTGTTTGACATTCTCCCCCTACATGGGACTATCGAACCAGGGGAATCACAGACTCTCCAGTTCTCTTTCTATGGTCATGCCTTCTCCGAGAGGAGTGCCCAGGCGATTTGTGATGTTGACGGGGGACCTAAATATAGGATTGACATGAAGGGACAGTCCTCGATAGACTCTTTATTGATCTAGACCAAGTGGTAAGTTACCTAGGGGGAAATATGAAATTCTAATTTCTACCACCATCTCTACTTTCTCTGATTCTTTTATTTGTCTTTGTCTTGTCACTCTCACCAATTTATTACAACCTCCCCCTCAGCATTACGACCAAACTGCAATAACCGAGATCAAGTTGTACAACAGAGGCAAAATCCCCCTTGATTACAACATCATCAACGGATCCGGAGAGGACGACTGCCTACCTGGTAGATTGTCTGTTTTACCAACGGATAAGGGCAAGATTCCCCCTTACTCCTCCTCAACCTTCATCGTCAAGTACTACCCGGGTGTGCCTGACCGGTTCAACAAGCAGTTCCAGATTCAAGTGGCTCACTTTGAGCCCGATACTATTGAAGTGGTCGGGTCTGGTGTCTTCCCTCGTTTGAAACTGAGTCTCCCCCGGTTTGGAGATCAGAGCGGTGTCTATGCTGGTTTCCTGGCCGAGGCTCATGAGTGTTTGAGGAGAGATACCCTCAATTCCTCTAGTAGCAGTAAATCTAACGACTCCCTCGAGTTTCCCTCCGAAGAAGAGGTAGAGATTGAGGCAGAGAGGTTGATGGTCAGACAGTTTGCTGAAAACACCCGGGCTATCACTCAGGAGGGCGGATCAAGGAAGAAAAAGGCAAAGTAAGTAATCATTGCACCGGTGTTTTTCCCTAAATTGAAATTCCACATTGTCTTTAGATTGTAAAATGTAAAAACTCGTCTGATATTAACCCGGTACTGTTCAGGGCCCAACTAGCTGACTACTTCCTGGACTTTGGACACATTGTAGCAGGGAGCACGTGTTCCCAAACAGTGGATGTGGTCAATAATGGTTCATTCCCAGTTTCATTCACTGTTGACCGTTCAGTCATCGTTGGATCAGGATTCTTCCTGGGCCTGGACAAAGTGAGACAGCTGCCTCCGGGTGAGACTGTGACATTCAATGTTAACTTTGATCCCAAGACTAATGATCAGGGAGTCTACTCTGCCATCGTGCCCTTCAATGTGAGCTACTAATCAATGTTTGAAATGTTATTGCATTCCCGTCGTATATTGCTCTTACTACAATATGATATAGACCAAAAATACCCATTATATTTGGTTTGGGAATCTACACAATCTACATGTCAATCTACATGTCATGTCCATTATATCATCGACACCCTCAGGTTGTTGGAGGTCCTGCCTTCTCACTGAGGATTCAGGCACATGTCACCATGCCTGACTTGTTCATATCGAGTGATACCATAGACTTTGGAAATGTGAAATGTGGAGAGTGTTCGATAGTCACTGTCCAGTTGTTTAACAATAACCAGGTTCCCTGCAGCTGGACTTCCAAACCTAGTGTAGCCGCTAAACGAAAGGTAAATCAATGAAACACAAGTCACAATTCACACCTTCTAGCCCTACAATCTCAATATAATATTTCTTCTAAATCCAACCCTATTCGCGAATTCCCCTCCCCAGAAAGAGCGTATGATCCCGATGTATAGAAGGAAACAGATGGCTAAGATGGAGAAAGAGACTCCCCAGGAGTTCGAATTGATCCCCTCTACTGGCCACCTACTGCCTGGACAGAGAGCCAATATTCAAGTCAAGTTCATGCCCCTTGATGAGGTACATTGTTATAGCAATCAATTCCCAGCAGTTCCCAAGTGTATTATATCTGTATTGTACTGACCATCCCTCCTTTTCAGACTCGATATCTCCAAAGGATTCCGATTCGAATTGCACAGAGCATCAGAAAGATATTCCTAACTGTACTAGGATCTGGTATTGAGCCAAAGCTGGAATTCGATATGGGTCATGTCACATTTGAGCCCATTTTACCACACTCTCTGGGAGACGAGAAGGACGTGGTCGTCCGAAATCCATGTCCCTTCCCAATTGAGATGTACAGTTTAGAGTTCGACAAACAGTATCTGATCGAAGAGGAGATACTCCGAGAGACGAAGGGTTACAATGAACAGTCAATGTTGCTTCTACCACCTCGGAACGCAGGGGAGGGTCTGCCTGAAGAGATAACTAGTATCCACAAACCTGCCACTGCTACTGAAACAGAGCAGAAGAGTGATGGAGACCAGGGTGATTCACCAACCCCCGCCCCTGGTGGAGCAGAGTCAGCACAACCCGCTGAGGACCCACTCCGACAACCCACCCCCGAGGCAGGGTCTGTGTTGGTGGAGGAAAGTATGGAGGCTGATGTTAGCAGTCCTACTGCTGAGGAGGGTGTGGGAGAGTTAGAGATCACACCCGCCCAGGCGGCTATAGCCCGATATCTTGGTATTGATTTGAGTAAGGAGGGTATAGCGGCACGATACAGGAAGGGGCTCAACCTGATCCTGTGTGGTGCACCATTTAGTGGAAAGTCATTCCAGGCCCAGGTATAGTTAGTTATCTAACTTGTACAACAACCCCACGTCATACCTCTCTATCTTTGTTTAACCTGATTCCCCCTGCTCAGGAGATCGCTAGAGCGTACAGTGCAGCTATTATTACCATTGATGATGTTATCCACGAGGCTATAGTATCAGGATCCCACGAATCAGGACTACAAGCACGTGAATTCTGCATGAATGCTAGACAGCTGGCCCTAGAGGAAGATGCCGCGATGCAGGGAAACGCGGACACGGCAAAGGGGAAAGGCGCAAAGGGTGGAGGTAGGCGTATGTGTAAGTAGCAATTGGTCGAAGCATGAAAATAACAAGTTTCATTCACCATGTACTGCTGCTATATCTTGCATACAGGGAAACTGCACCAGCTTGCTGCCCTTTGCACGGAAAGATACAACTCTTGATTCCAACAAATCACCCTGTTCATGAAGCTTTGTATTCTTTCACTCGCTTATAATTCTATCGTTGAGCTGAGCTGCTGCCCCCTTTTAAAACTTTAGCTCAGAAGACAATCATCCCTTTGTGTTTTCAGCAAAAGTGCCACCACCGGGAGGGGCGAATAAGGCTGGAGGTGGCCCAGCGGCTAAAGTGGCTAAAGAGGGAGCCCCGGCCTCGGCTGCAATAGCGGCTGATTCCCCAACAGTCGGAGATTTGAAACAGGAAACAATCACACCTTTCCCATGTGTTCTTCCTGACGAGATTGTCGTTGAGATTTTATTGCAAAGGTAATAAACCCCTTGAATCTAATTATAGATTCATGTTCAAATGATATGTTTTAGTATTGTAGAATGATGTTTGACTCAAAACAACCTCTTCCTGCAGGTTATCGTGGGCGGATTGTCAGCGAGGGATTGTGTTTGATGGGGTGGAGTGTAAGTTCACCAGCTCCCAGGTTCACACGATCAAGGTGATCCTGCAGGCTCTAGGAGACAGGCCCTTCATCTATGTAGTGGACCTGAAGATAACCATGGAACAGATGATAGAGAAGTAAGTGGGACATAAATCTGAGGTTTACATCACCATATAATGCATCTAAGGATGATATAAATGTCCAAATCTCAATGATCCGTTAACCACTTGTTTCTCCAGGCAAGAGCTGCTAGCTGCCGAGCTAGCCCAGAAAGCTCGTGAGAAGAGGATTGCTGAGGAGAAAGAGGTTGAAATAGAGTACCTATCTGAAGATGAGTATGATGTTTTGGACGAGGAGACGAAGGCAATATACGATAAGAAGATAATGAAGCTCCAAAGAGAGAAGATGAAGAAGGAGAGAGAGATGCAGGCTGAGAGGGCCAGGATTGCTGAGGAGCAGGCTGAGTTAGATCGACAAAGGGAGGAAGAGGAGAAGAACACAAGGAGAAAGAGGGGTGGAAATACCACCAAAAAAGATGGAAAGGAGGGACCCCCACCAGTTCAACCCCCAGCTGCTGCACAGAAGGACCGACCAACTACTACTAAAGTGGCACCACCCCCTGCCAAGACGTCCCGACCAGACAGCGGTCAGGGCAAGAATGGAGCAGTGGCTGAGCGGTCTGAGTCTCGTACATCGTATACAGGCAGTCAGGTGGCGCCCCTAGATAAAGCAGAGAGTAGTGAGACCCCAACCAAGACAAGAAGGAAGAGTGCAGTGGGCAAGAGAACACCAACCGGACCTGGCGGTGCTGGCGGTGCTGGTGGCACTACTAGTCTGTGTGATATCAGTAAAAACAGTGCTGACGAGTCAACTTTGGAGGACTCTAAAATCGAGGGACTCATTCAAAGGTAAGGAACAAACGATGTTAGTTTTTTTTAAACTTTCTTCATTGTAGCCATGTTATGTCTTGTATGACTTATTGTCGGATCTAACCTCCCCACTATACTCCTACAGATACCAGGCGTACGAGGCAGTTAGTGCTGAATTGAAGAAGACTGTTGAGCAATGGGACAGGGTCAATGGGTGTGTCCGTAAGAAGAGAGGTGAAATGACTGAAGAGGAAATGTTCCAAGGTATGTATTAATCTGGGTAAAAAGAAAAAGGGTACAATTCACAGATCTGCATGATTTTACTAACGCGAGACCTTCTTTTCAGCACCCCCTGTTAGCAGTGGAAGTAGCAAGAGAAAGTTCAAAGAGAAAGATAGCCGGGATAGCGTTGCTACAAGAGCGGAGACAAAGTCTGTAGCACTCAATGCTCCCGTACCACCCCCAGAATCACCCATCAACTCGAGTATCTCAGAACCACTGGGAGATGAAAATGAGAAAGAGGAGAAGATTGGTGTGCCACTGTTTTCTATCAAGGCAGCGTGCTATGATGAGAATGTATCCCACCAGATCATGGCTGCAGGACTACCTACAGTCGAGGAGATCCTGGATGGGTTGGGTCTCGGACCAAACGGCCCTCCCATCCCTCCTCCTGCTACATTCTCAGTTATCAAGATGCCGCTGAAGAGAAGGGATATCAATGAGCCACCTGCCCACTTTGTGTTCGTGGCGTCCTCTGTTGACGATGCCAATGTAGAGAAGAAGGAAGAGAAGGACCAGGAGGAACTGGAGAAGGCAGCAACCCCACCTGTTTCTGTTGAGGTCAAAGCAGAGCCCACCAAGAAGGGCAAGGGAGGAACTAGGGGATCATCCCCTAAACCTGTAAAGGGTGCCAAGGCAACAAAAACATCCGCCCCTTCACCTATCTCAGTGGAGGAGAGGCCGTGTTCAGTCGCTGAGTCAACAACCAGCGTACCTAAAAACCCAACGTAAGATATGACGCGGCTAAAATATTTGGTAGACAAGATTGTATACTTTATCCTGTCTGCCCCATCTCCCTATCCCAAATCTACCCCCTCTCTTCCCAGACTAACATCCCACCGATGGGTAATCCCTGCTAATGGCGAGACAATCCTTCGTCTCCGGTTCACCTCATCTGAACTTGGAGTATTTGACGAACAACTGAACTTTGAGATAATTGGTACCCGCCAAAGGTACACCCTGTGTGGACGAGGAGTCTGTGCCTTCCCCCAGATTGGAACTGAGCCCAAATTAGTCTTCCACAACCGGAAGAAGGCCAGAAATGACGAGGAGATCGTTCAGAAGAAGTTCATCTTGGATGAGAATGTGTATGACTTTGGACCACTACTGTGCGGCAAAAACAGGGACCGGTAGGTGATCCAATGAAGTTGTAGGAAATCAATGAATACCACTTGAAGTCTCTTGAAATACTGAACCCCTTCCTTACACAGGTACAAGGAGGGTAGATACCCCGAGAACATGGAGAAATTCAATATTGTCAACACCTCACCCTTCGAGAGTGAAGTTTCATTCTGCTTCCAAAATGACGCTAATGCTACCACCTACCTCCTCGATCCTCCTTACATGAAACTGAAACCCGGAGAGAAACAAGATCTGTGTGTTTGGGCCTACCCAAAGACCCCTCACGAGTACAAAGACAGTTTGGTATGCTGCATCCGGGAGAATCCCCAGCCCATAGTGTTCCCTGTCAGTTGTACTGGAGTGCGACCTGAGGTGGAGCTGGACAAGAAGGTTCTGCAGTTCGATAGGGTCCTACTACACAGGTAGATGTTATACTTGAAAATTAGTAGTAGATGAAGCAGTGCTGGAGTATTGCAGTTATTGTTGTAAAATTAAAGAAGTTAATTAACAAATCCCCCCCCCCCAATTTTAGGAAAGATTCAAGGTCACTGTTTGTGAGGAACAGTACTCTTCTACCCGTTGCCTGGAGGATCTAACTTGGGGGATGATTTCTCCTTGTCAAGTGATCATGGTATCATAGAACCTAGACAGGAGTGTGAGATCAAACTACACTTCAGGGCTGTCAAAGTGCTGAATGTCAAGAAGAACATTAGAATTGAGGTAAAGAAATAAACAGGACACCTTATTTTAAAATTACAACCATTATAATGCGTCAATAAATTAATAACAACACATCATTCTTTATAGATTTCTGATGTCGACCAAATCATGGGTCTGGTACAGAATGAGAACATTCAAGTCCAAGTTGAGGCGTATGATGTAGCACTGGATCTCATGTTCCCCAAAGGTGCCGATGGGGGTCTAGACTTTGGTGGTCTGAAGGTATTTGAGGAAGCCAAACAGACGTGTACCCTCAAGAACAGGGGCAGATATGAGATTGGGTTCAGGTAAGAACTAGATAACTTTCCGCTGTTGTAGTGGTACTAGCCGGAAGTAGGTGGTATCTCTCCTGCGTAGGGCTCGTTTTGGTGCCACAATAGCTGGTACAGCATCTTCCTCTTCCTCCTCTTCATTATCTTCATTATCTTCTTCTTTCTTTGTTTCCTCTTCTTTCTTTTCCTCTTCCTCTCCATCTTGATTCTCAACCCCTGGTGGTACGACCTCAGGTTCCACCTTCTTTTCTTCCCCTTTTTCTACCTCCTCTGGTTCAGCTGGTTCCCCCTCTTGTTCTCCGTCTGGTTCATAATCAAACTGCATCTGGGTCTGCCATCTCTTGATGAAGTCCTCCTTGTCCTTTGTCGTCAGGTTAACATCAGACAACTTTTCATCCGCCGTCGCCCTGTACGATCTGAGAAGAGTTTTCTGTTACCATGACAGTTACAATATATGTAAAGACCAAAATAAGCAGCCAGACAAGCAGACAGACAGACAGACAAACAAACAGCCCCACAAACATGCAAAGAGACATACCAACAGACAGACAGACAAAGAGACAACTAACTTGATTTCATCCTGATCTGGTGATCCAATGACCCTCAGTTTGTTGGTTCCTGTAGTCAGCTTTACATCATACACACATGCCAGCTTGAGGTCACACATGAGCCTCACCCTACCACTACTGGTATCTATCTGTACTAATGTGTCCTGGTATGCCGCACTGTAGATATAATCCCCTGCAGTTGAGCTGAGTTGCTCGCTCCATCCCTGGTGAGCGGGGCACCTCCACAGAGCCGCATCCAGACCCATTTCTAACACACTCACCACCTTGGACATCCCAGAGGCAGATACTAGACCATTGGGGGACATAACAACGTTTAGTACGGGGTACCCAACTGCAGTCGTTCGGAGCGGTAACTTTGCGAACCTGAGGTCCCAAAGAGAGACAGTTTTATCGAGAGATCCCGACACACAATACCGCTCTTCCTTCCTATCAAAACTAGCACATGTCACACTGTCCCCGTGACTAAACATCTTTTGGACAGTTCTATTCATCCTGATGTCGTATAGATACATTTTCCGGTCATAAGATGGTACCAGAATGGATCTTTCGTCCGCTGAAATGGCACACTTTCCTTGTCGTGTGTCTGTCACATAGCATCGTCGGGGGTTGTCCAGGAGGTTTTGTATGTCAAACAGAAGGAGCTGACCAACATTAGTAGTGATCAGGATATATTTGGGGGAAGTTGTGATGTTGTGGGGCTTACCCCGCCGAGATTTGATCATTTTACAGCTGATTAGGGTGCATTCTTCAAAATCCCAAACACGGATGGAGTAGTCAGATGAAATGGTGTAGATCGTTTTTTCATCAGTGTGGAGGGTCGCTGATTTGATCTTCGTTTGATATCCAATGAGAGGGCGACACTGGAACATAACATGGGGTTACAAAATACACACCGGGTAGGGACATGTAGCGAACTACCAAACAACAACTATGTATTGTTCAATCAATTACCTGGACATTTGGTGCACGGTGTTTGCTGCGTCCGGTATGCTCCATAACTAACGCATCAAACAAGCTAGTGTTGTTAGATAGACTCTGCCTCGGCGTGCTTGTTTAATTAATTGAGGGAGCGTGACTAATCTCCCTCCTCCTCCTCATGTTGTTCTACAGCTCTGCTACCTTCAGTCACTACCCCCCTCTTTAATCGGTTTCTGTACCAACCACAGACACTAGTTGAGCACTAACAGTATATTCCCCTCCACAGGTTTGAGTTCGACACCTCCGACCCGGAGATGAAGGAAGCTATAGAGCTGTTCAAGGTGGACCCACCCTCAGGTCAACTATTCCCCAACGACAAACCCTCCACGGTTCATGTTATCTTCAAGAGCAAACAGGAGTGCAACATCAAGGACCTGCCCATTCTAAAGTGTCAAGTGATTGAGCCACATTTGGGAAACCAAGGTGGCGTGGTGGCTAAAATTCCTGTGAAGTTGAGTGCCCGATCTGTGTTCAGCAAGTTTGCAATTCACCCTCTAAAGGATGTCAACTTTGGCCCCATGGTCATCAACATCAAGAAGCAACGTCAATTTTACATTGAGAACCACGGTGAATTTGAGTTCCGTTATAACATTGTGAAGATTAGCAACAAGGGAGTGATAGGTCAGAGGGGAAAACAGAGGGGTAGCACAAGGGACAGTGGAAGGACTTCCTCTCAGTTGATGCTAGCCAATAAGGGTCGAGGACAGAGATCAGACAGCTTGAGTAATGTTCCCTCTACCACCCGGAGACAGGAGATTGTGGGTGGAAATGTCCGGGCACAATTTGGAATGTTCTATCTGTACCCGGCTAGCGGTACAATCAACTTCCAGTCTCAGCAGACCATCACTGTAGAGTGTCTAGCTGAGACAGAGGGAAGGAGCGAGGAGATTCTAGCTATTGATATCTCTGATCGACTACCCTCCGAGCCCCCTGTCTACTACAAACTATCTGGAGAGGTAGTTGTACCAGGGTTTGAGACTAAAGACACTTCAGTTATCTTTGAGGAACACAAGATAGTGGCGAGTCAGGACATATTGGAGTTAACACAGGGTAAAGAGGCTGGTGATATAGGAGTTTATGTCGAGGCCGAGAACAGGTTCCTCTTCAACTATGTGATTGTCGGGCAAACAGCTGTGGCCCGGTTCAAAATTACCAACAACAAAATGGTAATTATCATCAATTAGTTACATGATTTCTGACTTTTCTAATGATATTTTTCCTAATTCCATATTTCTGAACAACCTAATATCATCAGGTGCCGTGTGACATATCATGTGTGGTAAAACAACCCCAATCAAAGGCCATTGCCAAGAGTAGTCAAACGAGCGATGTGTTTGATATTTCACCCGGCCGAGTTACTATTGCACCCTATCAGCACGTCTATTGTACTGTCACCTTTGCTCCTTCCGCGTTCCAAAACTACTCTGCAATTGTCGAGGTAAGGATAGGAGGGAATGAGGTTGTGGGGGTAGGTATACAGAACTACCATTCAGACAAGGATTCCTTGGAGTTTAGTATTTACCGATGAATGACAAACAAGTCCTAACCACATTCTCCCCACAGATAAACGCAGAGGGACTCCACCAGAGTATTATGAAGGATAGGAGTCTAGTATTTGATATCCAGGGAGAGGGAACTCTACCCACTATAACCATCCTGGAACCAATCAAAACTACCGTCAAGAACCAGCCAGTCATACAGTTTAACAGGCTGCTCCTGGGACAGAGTCAGAGCAAACCCCTGATTATACAGAACACAGGAAACATCAGGGCTAAGATATTGGTAGAGATACACACGCCTGATTCCTCGTTTACCTTGTATGCTCCTGATGAAACACTCGCTTTGGTGGTAGAGGGTGCGGTAGAAAAACCAGCCACTGCCTATGGATATTTCCTGCCTGGTTTAACACCCATTAGAAGGCCTGTTCTCCTTGATTTGGATGTCAATGAAAAGGTGTCATTTGATGTCGTGTGCAGATCCATGCACATTTCCAACCTGAAAGCTGAGATCAAAGTGATTGTTCAGGACAACAGGTACGTAGGGCGCGGTAACAGTATCACGATGAAAGTTAGTTAGAGAGCGCGCGTTTCGTTTGCCGTTGTCAGTGGTAACGGAGAGCTTGCATGTGAGAACACTGCAAAACATTGAACAGTGAATCAGCAGCATTTTAACAAACTGCAGTGTGTGTAACGACACCCAATTATTACACAGGTTTGAAGATTGCACGATATTTGTAGTGGGAGAGGGGTACGAAGATGATATTACAATTGATAATGTACGGGGCAGCAGCAAACAGGGCACGTCATTCGTCGAGGAGAACATACTGGAAACTCTGACAGCAAACATTGGTGCAATACACCTGAACTTTGGAGATTGTGCGATTAACGCTCTACACCAGATGACCTTTACAATTACCAACCACTCCAGTACCGATCCGTATCGGTTCTCGTGGGCCCCAGTTCCTAACGTTACCTTTGTACCTAACACAGGGCACCTTCACCCTCGATGCAGCAAGGACATTATTGCTGAATTCAATGCAGAGGAGCCAGTTAGCTTCCAAAATCAGTTGATTCCGTGTAAGGTGATCAAGATAACGTTCCCCCAACCCCTGGCCCAAGTTGCTGATTGGGACGATAGGATGAGGATTATCAGATGGGTCCCTAAGAAACCTAGGAAGTCCATTAGTTCAGGGGTGGAAGATGAACCACGAGTAACATCACCCTCAAAGGGGGGCAAGAAGGATTCCAACAAGGGAGACAAGAAACCTGTCGAGAGTGCTGCTGCAATAGCGGCTAAAGCTGAACCTGCCCAGCCTGTTGAAAAGGTTAAAGTGGTTGAGACAGAACCCGAACCTGCCAATACCACAGTAGACGAGTCAGCGAGGGAGATCCCAGTAAGATGTAGTGCTACTGCTGATTTCGCTAGTTTCAGTTGTGATTGTGAGGACATAACATTCCGTGATACTCTCATGTTCCAGAGTCGTGTGTTTACCTTTAACGTGTACAACAATGGTAATGTGTTGCTGGATTATCATTGGATCATTAGTGATAGAAGTGGGAGGGTAACATTTGATAGGCCACACTCGGCTGCTGGCCAGCGCCGTCCAGATCTCAGCATGGAGGACCTCGAGAAATCCGCCTTTGAGATAGAACCCGCTCTGGGTCACATCTTGGTGGGACAACAGCAGGAGTTCAAAGTCAAGTTCTCACCTCTCGATTGTGTGTCACATGATGCTGTTATTGACTGCAGTATTGCCAACTTGGCGGAGGGGCGTCTCCAACCTCAGATACAGGTCAAGGGAACAGGGTTGATGCCATACTGCCACTTTGAGTTGGAGGAATCAGACTATATCAGGGGTAACAGAAGGAAGCCTGAGCTGAAGGGACCTAAAGGACAACCAGCTGGGGTATCTTTGGACCCAGCTACACGGGTGATTGAGTTCCTAGCGTGTGGTGTTGGTGTTACTGAGCGGAGATCATTCAATGTTCTCAACCCTACCCAGGAGGTCTGGAAGTTTACCATGATAAATGAGGATTGCGAGAAAACAGGTATTTTGGATGGTGATTAGATAGTGATAAAATAGTGATTAGTAATGGGTTATGGTTTATTGACATCGTGACTTTCACACTAGATTATATAACACTGTCACACCAGCTAACACTATAATTCTACAGGAACTGAGGTAGCATGTAAGACCCTCACAGGAGTTGTCTACCCGGGAAAGAAGGCAACTATTTCATTTGACTTTACCCCAACCTCCCTCCAACTGGTTGAATCTTTCTGGAGGTTTACCATTCCCAGTCTGGCCCTAAGTGTACCCCTTCTAGTGGTTGGAATCACATCCGAGCCATCTGTCTTCCTTGGATCTAGTCAGGTCAACTTCAAGGGACTGCTATTGAAGAGACGTGCTATTGAACAAGTGAAGATCTACAACAAGGAGTCGGTGCCATTCAAAATAGCATTTGACAAGAAGTGTCTCACTGCATATACCCAGTCTGCCATGTTACATGTTGAACCTATGCAGGCAACCATCCCTCCCAACTCAAGGTAATGTGAAGTGTGATTCGTATTTTATTTCTTTTGACTAACAAAATGCCGTGGTTCCATGATTATAACAACCCCAAAACCTCTCTCTCCCCAGTATTACAGTTGACCTGATGTTTGAGTTATAACAACACCTCTCTCCTCAGTATTACAGTTGACCTGATGTTTGAGCCTATTGAGGAAGGTACCTACAACTATAACTTGATAGTGGAGGTGAACAAGAAACCGACCCCTCTCCTGCTGAATGTCAAGGCAGAGGGATATGAGATGGTGGTGTCATGTTCTCTACAAGACAGCAAGGGTAGCCAGGTGTCAATCCTACCTGGATCCCAAAATACTGGTATAGTCAACTTTGGGGAGGTGCAACTAAACGAGAGGTCTCTCCAGAAGATTATCCTGAACAACGGGGGCAAGTTTGATTGTCTCTTCCAGTGGGAGATAACACTACCACCAAAGTTGGAGAAGTTTACTGATCTTATCTCTATTTCACCCCAAGTTGGAGAGGTAAAACCTGGTTCCAGCCTGAGCTGTGATATTGCCTTCTGTCCCTCTAAAAAGATGACTCTAAGGAATGTGACTGCAGTGTGTCGTATTAAAAATGGCTGCCAATTCCCCATGACTCTCATAGGGGCTGGTATCCTACCAGATCTCCATTTCTCCTTCAAGAAACATGATTTCGGGCCTTGTTTCCTCTACCAGCCGGGCATGTCTCACGAGAGCATCAAACTGATCATCACAAATGATGATATTAGAGAGATATCAGTGGACTGTATGTACCAGAACACCCCATACCTCAAGGTGGATGCCAAACCGGTTGTAATCGCCGCTGGTAAGCGAACTGAGGTGGAGGTCTCGTTCTTCCCCATGGATATCCGCAAATACACGGAGACAATCCCCTTCCTTATCAACGGTATTTGCGTGGTGGAATTGAAGATCCTGGGACAGGGTACCGCTCTGAAGGTTGATGTAGATACACCCAAAAGGAGGGTTGTTAAGTTCGGGGCGCTCCGGGTGGGCGAAACAGCAACACGAACTGTATCTCTTGTTAACAACAGTCTGGCTGCTGTTTCATTCCTCCTAGTGGCGGCCCCTAATGCCACCATCCCCGCTGGGGTGCTGAGTATCAACCCAGCTAGAGAGATAACCATGGCACCTAGGGGAGGCAAGTTGGATGTGATGGTGAGGTTCTCTCCTTCAGCACGTGTACCTTACTTTAACGAAGAGGTCAGTAGTTTCACTGTTTATTAATATTAGTAGTCTATCTGGAGCAGTTGATCGTACTTCAACCTACACATTCTCTGCAGAATAGTGCCCTAAACTAACCCCCTCCCTCGCAGGTCATGCTGGAGTGTGTTGGTGGGATATCCATGCCCCTCTTCACAGTACAAGGATCCTGCCAAGCTATCGATATTCAACTCGACACCGACCACATCCCATTCGGAGGGGTGGTTCGGGGCGCGAGGAGTACCAGGAAACTAGTCATGCAGAATGTTGGAGATATCGGATCTCGATTCAAGTGGGACAAATCCCTCTTTGCCCCTGATTTCTCTATTTGTCCCGTGGAGGGGTATATAGCGACAGGGATGACGGTTGATTTTGTGATAACCTTCCACCCCACACAACACAACCGGGATGTGAGATATGATAACTTGGTGTGCATGATCGAGGATGGGACTCAACTGTACCTTACCCTCACAGGAGCATGTATACCTGCTACACCCACTAAAGAGGTACTGTTAGAAATAAACACACACTCTCCCCGATTATGTAGACGGTGTTTATGACCCAATTTGTATTTCTGACACCAAATATTCCAGGTGCTCAACTTTGTGTGTTCTGTCCGTGGTAAGGAGACTAGATCGATCACCCTCCACAACAAGTCTGGTACCCCGTGGTCTCTGGTCCCTGTTATTGAGGGAGAGTATTTCCACGGTGCAGAGTTGCTAGTGGTGGATCCGGGACAACACAAACAGTATGAGGTGTCCTATCAACCATTGTCCATGACGAACGAGAACAAGAAACATAACGTGAGTTGGGAGAGTAAATGTTTGGATTTTCCTTTCTATCACTTTCTTGCAGTTACATACACATTGACCAGTGCTATACTAAACTAACAACTCTCTCTCTTCAGGGCTCTATTTTCTTCCCCCTGCCTGATGGATCTGGTCTGCTATACAACATGACAGGATTTAGTGATCACCCTAGACCCCTGGGAAGCCTGACATACGAACTACCTGCAAAGACACATCATGTGGAGGTGGGTTAATTCGAGATCAGGCCGTTTATCATTCAATATCACCTCCCTTTTGACTCATTTCCATTCCCTAACCCTCAACAACTGACCCCTCTCTTCCCCCGTATAGTTGTTGAAGGTGCACAACTGGTTGAGAACACCCCAGCGATTTGTTATCATTAGAGAGATTCTTAAACCAGACAAGCCGGATCCCGCTACCACTATCAAGGGATTCGATTATATTGATATTCCGGGTCTAAGTGATCGGGAGTAT
>AVPN01001786.1:0-10181 GCA_000695325.1 Pleurobrachia bachei | reverse complement strand
CCCCCCCCCAAGGAGCCCGGTACTAGGAGCCAGCGGAACCAGACGAGTTAGCGGAACAAGACCAGTTGCCAGTGGACCTGAAACCTCAAACAACCACTATCAACCTGTCCACGCTCCCATGTTCATCACCCCGCAACTCCAGCAACAGATGATGTTCCAAATGCAGCAGCAGTTGTTCCAGCAATGGGGTCAATGGCAGCGCCCACATCATCCCCAGAATATCTTTAACCAGCCACGCCAGCCACGACCATGGATACAGCAGCCAAGGTACAATATACTGGTTATGTAATCGGAAAAATAAAGAAACTGTAGGACACGTCTAAGAATAAGATAAATGAGAACTATGAAACCGAGGCAATTCTATCGATTCTCCTCTTCCACCACCGGTTGATCGAAAGCGGATGTCCAGTCCACTAACCAGACTGGTCCATCACTACACCCGAGGTTTAAAATAAAATAAGATAATAGATAGTACACTGAGCGGGATTACTTGTTAGAATTGTCGACTCAATTGTTGTCGTTATCGGTCGTGTAGTAAACTGGAAGAAGAGTGCATTATCATTCGATTCCTTCAATAAGCAAAGGAGTGTAGACAAAAACTCATTTGACATACGCTCGTTCAAAGTGGAATTAATTAGATGAGCTCCCCTAGAACCCCCTTGACCTTTTGATTGAAGACTAACGCAAGGGACAAAACCCCTAACCTGATGGGACCGACTTAAAGCTGCCTCATATCCATGTATCTGATGGGACCGGCTCTACAAAACAATGCTTGGCAAATATTAAATGCTTGGCAATCATTAGATACATACATAAACAGTCAAAGATACATAGTCAAATATCAGCAAGCCCGGTTTTCCTGGCCTAATTTCTCTAGAAAAGGACAGCGATGATTGACCAGCTACAGTTTTTTGAGTTGACTATTGGTTGCACTTCGCTGGACAACATGCGTTATTTGAGTCGTGAGGTAGAGGGGGGGGGGAACCAGCCTAACGAGAGTGGACATTGCTACTCTAATAACGGAGTTTAAAAGACGTTCTACCATGCCAACTCGGGTGCTCACCGTGGTCTTAAATAACGTGTTGCATTGACATACGTGTGTAAACAGTTAACACTCTCTGCAACTATTTAGATTCCGAAACACGGAAACACTTATAGATGTAATTTTTGATAGCCTTGAACTTGCTTTTTCTTATCACTTGTGCATTGAAGCTCGTTCGTCTCTTATCTCTATAGTTGTAACGGTCATCTGAGAAGGAAAGCAATCGAACACCTAGCAGATGAGCTCGTGACGAGAATACCAACAGAATTGAAAGGATGTAATAGTTCTGGAAAATCCTCACCCTGACAACAAACCACTTTGTCAAAGCCATTGACAGGAATGGCTACCCACCTCAACCTGAAGGGCTGAGAAAACGTGGTGAGAACACCGGGGTCAGGTTTCTGAAAATATTGGCTGTGGGGATTATGTGGGGATCTATACATGGATGCAGAGAAGCTTGCACATTTATGTAGGGCCTTACTTCGGTGGCAAAACCATGGAAGACAATGAGTGCAAGAAACTCTTTATGAAGTTATCTGCACTTTGCACTGAATTGAAACAGAATTAAAAGAACGAACGGAAGGACCCCGACCTCTCAAAATAAAGGAGATGGTACCAACTGTCATGCAGATGGTACTGTATCGACACACGAAGGCAGATCGGAGGTTAGAGGAGATTGAAGAGGAAACCGACCTGTCCCGTGACCCAACGGTTGAGGCGGCCATTAAGCGCTACGCTGTAGGAAGTATGACCGAAAGAACGCCGGACCTAAGTTCATATTCATTATCCGTCTTAGGGGGGATGAAACTTAATACTTTGTAAAATATGCATAAAACTTTTATGGAACAATGGTCTACCCCGAGATAACCCTTTCACCCGAGGATGATGTTAAATCGGGGTCCAAATGTACGACGCCAACTCTTTTTGAAGAGCATTCAATGAATACAGGACTATTAACGTCAGCGAAGGATCTTCAGAGCTTCTAAGCCGATATTATGGAATTGGATCAGAAGGTTAGGCTAGCAACAGTTAAAAACGGTAATACCCCGGTTCCATAGTTCAAGTTTACACCAACTGGTGGACTTCGGAAAAAGCGGCTTTTTATGGGTCACAGTTATGACACCCGTTCTAACCGACGTTATATATAAGAGATAATGATTATTTTACATTTCCATTTGCATTTACAGGCGTAGATCAGACACGAAAAAAGAACATAAATGAAACTCTGGCATCCACGAGACTTGCTCTATTCCTCCTGGCGTTTGAGTGTGCTCAGATGGGTCGCGGCGCCAGACAGTTCAGTACGTTTTTTTTTCAGGAGGAGAATGAAGATCTTGAGTCTCAAGTTGATACGGGGAAGCAACGAGAAGCTGTGTTAAATGAAAAACTGGCTGAAAGAGAACGGATCGATCAGGCTGTAAAGCGGTTAGAGGTATTGTTAATAGCACCTTATTATATTACACCAAGGAGCACCTTACCTCTTCTGTCACTAATACCAGACTGGTGGTATTATATACTGGTATTGTAATCGGAAAAATAAAGAAAGCTGTAGGACAGGACCAAGAACAAATAAGAATTACGAAACCAAGGGAATTCTATTGATTCTTCTGTTAAATCTTCTGTTGCACAGCGAAGTGTGTCTCCAGTCCACTGATCAGACTGGACCATCACCCGAGGTAAATAAAATGAGATAATAGATAGTATTGAGCGGGATTACTTAGTTAGAATTGTTGTCGACTATTATGTTGTCTTAATTATTGTCCACTTAATGGTTATCGGTCGTGTTTCTTAAGATTAGTAGTAAATTGGAAGAAGAGTGCATTTAGCATTATCATTCGATTCCTTCAATAAGCACAAGAGTATAGACAAAAAACTCATTAAATGAGTTTTGACTTTATACGCTCGTTCAAAGTGGGATTGATTGGAAGAGCTCCCCCTAGAAACCCCTTGATCTTGTGATTGAAGAGTCTGAACTGCCGCAAGGCCGAAAAAACTATGGACACTCCTAAAACAGTCGTACAAAAAATGCTTGGCAAACAGTAAATACTTGGCAATCATTAAATACATAGAATATACATAAACAGTCAAAGATACATAGTAAAATATCAGCAAGTCCGATTTTCCTGATATGACCTAAATTCTCAGTAAAGTATTCCTTATCTGAGAGGAATCTGTGAATGAAGCCAACCGAAGTCCTATCAGACGAGATGGTTAGGAAAATTCCCACAGAACTACTCTAAAAGGATGTTCAAATGGAAAACTGAGCGAGGTGGCATTCGGGATATTGGATTAGGAGGAGGATAGGAACAACGACAGCGATGATTGACCAGCTACAGTTTTTTGGGTTGACTATTGGTCGCACGTCGCTGGACAACATCCACAAGTATGCAGCAGAGGGGAGAAAGAAGCAGAGGTCCTCACCAAACCAGCAACGCCGAAACAGTCAATTCTTGAGTCCTTCTCCCTTCATGTTCATAGGACGGAATAGGAGGAGGATAGAGAAAAGAAGACCAGTCTATACAAATAATTCACAATACGTTAAAGAAATTTAATTTATTAAATCCCAACATCTACTGGTGGACTTCAGAAAGAGCGGCTTAGTATCCGGGTCACAGGTATTACACCCGTTATAACCGGCGTTATTTGATTCGTGAGGTAGAGGGGGGGCACCAGCCTAACTAGACTGGACATTGCTACTCTAATAACGGAGTTTAAAAGACGTTCTACCATGCCAACTCGGGCACACACCGGGGTTGTTGTGTCAGACACTGTCCCAGAGCGTACCTCTGCCTGGACGGAAATACAGAGAACCAAAAACGTATGCCTTGTGGTTCTCTAACAGTTCTCAATGGGACAAATCTCCCGGGAGTCCCTGAGGGGGGAACTGTTGACTTCGTGCGGACTTATCCAAGATAAGCTGCAAACCGGGACATGCAACCAAATACGGAAGACTGGGGAGGTGAATCTATTTCACTTGACCGATTATGCGAATAAACAACCAAAGATACCACGGGTCCCGAAGAGAATGAAAAGCGAAATTAAGAAGGGGGATAACTGGAGAGGGAGACCAAAAGTCCAGAGGGAGACCAAAAGTCCAGACCTCTCAGTCTCCACCAAGCCCGGACTCCATCTCTGGAGAGATGGTGATTGACGAACAGGCGGGTACAGTTCCTGACCAAGAGGAGACAGAGCTCCTCAACGAAGGACAGTAAAGACTGTATGATTGAATATAGATGTTTCATTTCAACCTAGTGCTAATGTGAGTTGAATTAAATGTGATTTGAACTAAATAAACTACAATTTTAACTAGTTAAAACCAAAAACTCTGCCTTTTGATAGTAACTAACACAATAACCTGGAATGAACAGTACTCATCAATCTACCCCTACCTCTACTCAGAGGTCCCAATCCTTCTCTTGCTCTCACCCAATCCACCCGCCTCACTCACCTAGCCACTATGACATCTAGGAGAACTCGGCCAAAGTAGACACGACCACCAACCCACACATAAATTCTCTCTCTCATCCGTACTCTCTCTATATCTCTCTCTATCACTATCTATCCCTCTTCTTATCTACCACACGAAACACGGAAATCCTCGAAGGTTAGGCTAGCAAAAAGGACTTGATAATTATCCAAAATGCTAAAGGGCGCTGGAATGCACCTAAAAAGAAGAATTCACAGGCGGGGAGAAATCAACAGTGTCTTACCCATTTTACCAGAACGGGCACCTCATAATACAACATAGAGTTCAGCCCAAGGAAACTACGCACGGATTCAGATTTTACATTGTGAAGTCTACAGGAGAGAGAAAACAACGAAATAATGATTGCACATAACAACATCATCTATGAGGATGAGAACGCCCAGAAGGCCCAAGAAGTTGCAGAGGCGTTAAACATAATGAAACGCTTTGTTCTCCGGAAAGAGCTACTGACTAGGGAAACTCGCTCTGTTTTAAGTTCACGACTAAGCTTCAAAACTGGTTTTCCCGATAAAAACCCTAAATGACCTTTTTAGCGCCTGCATGCTAAAAAGATAATCCGGGTTAAAATGCCGACCTTGTTTCAGTAGCGGATTCCGAAGAAAACGAGGGAAATTTTACTCCCGAGGGAAATCCGAGAGAACTAGTTTCAGTAACGGATACCGAGGAAGATGAGGCTGCCGCGGACCTGGAAGGAATTCATTACTGCCGAGCTGCACCTACAGACAGGATACTGAACGATTCATCTTCGTCTCCTCAGTTCACCCAGATAGAGCTCACGCCATCCCCTCGGGAATCCTTCACTCATCATACTCACGCTATCCGGTTGTTACTAAACACCTGTGTCACCTATCGCCGCTGGAGGCCCAGGAACTCGCCAGAAAACCTAACCCGGTGAGTCCATATACCCATGGTCACACCTTCAACGGTAACACCCACAACGGTTCCCTAGTTCGAGTTTACACCAACTGGTGCAGGTGGACTTCGGAAAAAGCGGCTTATTATGGGTCACATGTATGACACCCGTTATAACCGACGTTATTTTAATATAAATGATTATTTTACATTTCCATTTGCATTTACAGGCGTAGATCAGACACGAAAAAAGAACATAAATGAAACTCTGGCATCAAAGAGACTTGCTCTATTCCATCTGGCGTTCGAGCCTTTACCATCTCCATGAGTATCGAGATAACGAACGGTGTACTTGTATTGTGGCAACAGTCTAACAAGAGGAGATATTGCTACTCTTACAGAGTTTAAAAGACGTTCTACCATACCACATACAGACCAACTCACCATGGTTGTTGAGTGGGTCTTTATATCACAATCCGTGAAAGAAATTGAAATTTGTGAAACCCCATTACCATATTAAACATAATTGTATATTTGATTCTAACTGCTCAGGATTCGTTGTACAACCAACTGTACAACGCCCGGATAATTAAAAGGACAGCTGGAGCAAAACCGCTGTGAGTGCAGCAGTAGTGGGCATCAGGGGTGGGTATAGGAACTTATATTGTGTCGAGCACATGACCCATCTCTGCATAAGAGAACATAAGATAGTAGCAAAAGCACTGTTGGAAGCAGGAACTGGAAGAGAACTAATTCACAACATGAACGCAAGAGTCTTCACACTAAGGGACTCTATGAACTTCTACGGAAACTCCCAGAAGAATTCACAGGAGTGGAGGCCAACTGGCCAACAAATACCAACAATACGACGGATGAAGATCATGGCAGTTCTTAGTCAATAACACTTGTAATGTTCTAACGGACTAGCCAATATAATACAGTTATAGTGATTCATAAACCCTTTCCTTGTTGTGTGGGTACGACATTCATCAGACTGTGAAAAGGGTGGGGTCTAAGCAGGGGTGGGGTCTAAGCAGGATATCATAATTATTTCTATGAACGAGAATGGTGATGCGAAACTAACGGAGGTTCAGTGGGCATGGTATGATGTCAATAGACAATCTAATTTGAAGATTTAGTTAACTCCGTTTCGGCTGTCCCAACTGACAAAGCTAGTATCTTGGAGTTCTTTCAAGCCCAAGAAAAAGTGGAGGAGGAGGAAGCTACCGTCAGCTGGATAGAGTCAAAATCAAATCCAGCCGATATTCTCACGAAAGAGGACCAAGTACAAGAATCATTGTTGCACCATGTGGACACATGCGGCCAGCTCTAGCAGCGGAAGTCTGCGGAATCATTCGAGTTTACATACACTCCTAGTTATCTAGATTTCAACCCGATATACCAGAGATTTCAAATATGAATCGCAAAACTTGCGAGAAGTGTACGCAAAAACTTTCTATTCTCTCTTGCGGAGGCTATGGTAGCTAAAGAATATGGGGTCGTTTGAAACCGCGGTGGGACTAGTCTGGTGTGAGATGGAGATCGAAGCGCTCGCCATGACAACTGAATTGAAGATCACAATAACCCGGCCTGACAGCAAGTCTGCGGAAGAGTTAGTAAAGCGACACGTGTCTCAGCGGCTGAAGAGGTATTCTTCGCATCTGTGACCTACCCAGATATTCCAAGACCTTCCAAAGGACTATCAGGCTATTCCCTTCTTCTCCAAGGAGGGCTCGCAAATCCCAGAACGTGCAGCCAACGCCCGACTTCGAGGAGGTTGATCAAGATGAAGAGGTGCATCAGCCAGTCGGGCCTGCACTGAGGCAGCTGCGTCCAGTCGACCTCGAAGAAGCACTTCACAGTTGAAGCGGAAATCACGCGGAAATATGCGAATACAGACTCTAGCTAAACAATGATTTATTGTTTATCATTTAATATTTTGTTTCGACTTTATATGTTCTCTACGTTGTGACGCTCTATATTTATTATCATAATCATAGTTTTAATATGTCAAAAAGGAAAGTAATGAGTGATTGGAAGAGGAAACAAACAGATATTTAAAATCTCGAATCAGGAAGACAGCTATGCATTCCCCCGAGAGGACCAAGGATTCGTAAACAGGAGGAAACTGGACGTATTACAGGATAGAATGAGGAACAGAGAAGCAGCAGAGGTCGTATATCAGGGAAAGGACTTCGAGGTTTTTACACTGGAGTCACGGAAAATCCATAATGGTCCTGGATATCCAGGGGGTTGGGTGTACTCTCATCGACCAAGAAATAGCCACATCAATTAGGGCCAGGAGGCTATTGATACTTTCCTCAAGGAACAGTGAACACACATGTAGTAAATACTGGTAAGTCTTTGAATTTAGTCCGGACTATTATAAACAAACTATTTTAAACTTTTCTTCTATTAATGACCCCAAGTCCAGATTATACAAAATGCTCGGGGCCAATTGGGGCCAAGAAGCGATTGATACTTTCGTGAAGGATAATGTACAGAATATTGGTAGGTTTATGAATTGAGTCCGGACTATTATAGATGTAAACTGATACGGACCGGGACTGATAAACACTTTTCTCTCTGTGCCCAATCATGAAGTGTTGCGGCGAGCTGATAACATGTCGACATTCCAATGGACTGCAAGGTGCATGAGAGCCGCGGAATCACCCACGAAATGAGTTGTACTAGAGGTAATCCAACTTACAACTGAGCAATCTCAGAAGAGGTAAAACACGGAGACAGTGTTAATAAAATTGATTCATAATTGACAATTGTTTATATATTGCGTTTATTTTGGTTCGATTATGTTATTGAGTATTATCCTATTTTTACTGGGAAGAAAAAATTTTTTCCCCGCCCGGTGAATGCCGAAGGCATTCACTCGGATGCCTTTTGTAAAAAGGCATAGGGGTTTAGAATTCGACAAGTTTACATACTAGTGACCGAACGGTCACAAAATTGGCTGTAACTTTTTCCATGGCAACCATCCAGTGGGGAGCACTGTCATCTACTGTCTGAACATAGCAGGAAATCGCGCGCGTTTGCGCGGCGTCTTTATGTTGTAGTACATCATACTGTCCATAAATTATTCCTCGCGCCCTACGCCTATGTGCAGTGAATCACCGAACATCGTTCGGCATTAATGAATATGTTGTGATCGGAACATAG
Organism: Pleurobrachia bachei; assembly: GCA_000695325.1. NCBI lineage: Eukaryota > Metazoa > Ctenophora > Tentaculata > Cydippida > Pleurobrachiidae > Pleurobrachia > Pleurobrachia bachei. The sequence goes on along the minus strand of AVPN01001786.1, from coordinate 1,626 downwards.
GCCTACAAATGGAGTCTAATCAGACAACCTATCAGCTATACAGGATCACGTATCAGTGCCCAATTAGAAGCAGGTGTGGCAACTGGCCATGCCAGATCACATGGCGGGGAAATCAGGCGGTATGGCATTATACCGCAATTATTCTTGTTTTAGGAATACTAACAAAGGCAAAGAAATTAAAGAATTAAGTTCCCTTCAGTGTTTTTGAGCTCACCTATCTAGGTTCTCGCTCAGATCACCTCTCAGTATCAGGGTCTACTTATTATCATTACTATAATTGCCAACAATTGAACATAAATTATCCGTATACTAGAATGACCCAAAACAGAAGAATATTTGAAGGGGCGTTTACCCATTTGCTTACCGCAATGTACAGCCACATTAACTGGTTGTGAAATGCAGTAACTGAGAGAAACACTGGATTAACAGGACCATGTGTAGAGCTTAACTTACCAACACCTTTTAACTGGCTGTGAAATGCAGTGAGGGTAAAAAGAAAATTTTATAAGTAAGCCGATATTTCAGCTGAAGCATATTATGGGGTATAGACGATAGTTACCATATTATGCCATATTATGTCAGCGTGCGAGCGACACAAAAAACGAGTGTGTGTGGGCCACACGATGGTCGTGAGACGCATGCACGGAGTACGAAGCCTAACCCCACGCTCCTCAAATCCAATGTAAGACGAACGGAGTTAAGTGAACAAAATAACTAAATATAATTTAATATGAAAGGAATACAGAATTGGGTGTTAACTGAATGCTAACCGATATAAACCCCTCCAGCACAAGGGAGAGGACTAATCTTCCACAGGGACCTGCACCAGCCAAGACAATGTGGCGATGTCCGAAATGCATCACACTGAAGACTGGCAGCGCTTTATGGGGTGGAGATAGCTTGCCAGCGCAGTGATTTTTGATATCATTTTCATTTGATAATTGAAATGGGACGAATTTAGTTTTATTTCAAGGAAAATATAAAACTACTAATCCTACCTCTACCCCTATATTCTGGTTAAACTAAAGCCTCATTGTTGTAACATGGTTTGTCATTCGGACAGAAAAACAGGTTTTATCCTAAAACAGTGATCTCACATACATAGCAGGTTTCATTCCCAGTACCGCCCACTAGCTACAGTTAAAAGTTTGATATCTTATCATAAAGGTTGCACCCAGTAAGCAGTATGCAGAATCATAATTACATTAAAGTAAAAGTCTCGCCATTTATCGCAGTCAAACAGAATGTTAAAAACTATCCCCCCGTCACCAGATGCTGTTTAAAACTTGGGCCTTTGATTAGAGGAAGCCGAAACCTGGTGACCTACAGTACGTGATAAAGAGGAATGGAGTACGGAAGGATTTATAAGGGGGAGCGATGAGTGATTGTGGACTTTCAATATTTCAGCAATAGTTTCAGCTTCTCTTACTTATCTTTGAGTTTTCAAGCTTCCCCCCATTAAACATCATTAACATCATTGTAAATAGTTTTGCACTATGTCAAACGTAAGATCAAGAAATGCAACAAAAACGCTGGTTCGAATATATTTAGTCACAAAACTGTAAGCTGAATTATCTAGCAGGAAACGACCGAACCGGGTTTTTTTCCACCGAACCGAACCGAACC
>AVPN01001785.1:0-14843 GCA_000695325.1 Pleurobrachia bachei | reverse complement strand
AGAGAGAGAGAGAGAGAGAGAGAGAGAGAGAGAGAGAGAGAGAGAGAGAGAGAGAGAGATGGGATAGATAGACATATAGAGAGAAGAGAGGGATTTGGAATAGAGATAGAGATATTTTAGAACATGGATATGTATCAGAAAGTCAAGAAATAAAGATAGGGAAAAAGACAGTGTGTGAGAGAGAGAGATAGATAGATAGAACGAGAAAGAGAAAAGGCCTAAAGTAGCAGAGATAGTTTGAAACAGACATATGCATTAGAATGCCAAGAAAAGAGAGGGAGAGAGAGAGGGAGAGAGAGAGAGAGAGAGAGAGGGAGAGAGAGAGAGAGAAAGCAGCAGGCACATGTACAGCATCGTAAATTAGGTCTCAAGATTAACAAACCATGCTACAATGATGAGATTGATATGAAGTTCTTGGTCAGAAAGAAACATGCTGTAAAGCGTTGATCATACTCAGCCAGCTCCAATAATATCCATTCTTCATTGGTTGAAATTGATATTGAAAATTTAAGATAAGAAGCGTTTAGCGTTTTGAACACTCAACCAAATTATTGACCAAAAAAGAGCAATCTAATGAATAGATTTCCACGTTGCGCGTTATGTAAAGCGGTGTGAAGCACATGCTGACAATAGGTCCTTTGCGCGCGTGCCAACTACAATTTCTAGTGATCAGGGAATCGAAAAAAGAGATGATGTACTGTGCAAACCCAGTGGGCAGCAAATACACACTACAGTCTACACACACATGATAGATTGCCAGCAGGAGTAGACAAACATCACAAAAGTCTTACACATCACCTGACACAAACAGCTTGTGCTAAACCCAGTACACCCACAAATAACACACAGTACTCACATTGTTAGCGTAGTGCCCCTTTTCTCCACACTAAGGGATAGTAATGTTATATTTACCGTTTGCTAAGGAATGATAGACTCAGAAAGTATTAAAATTACCTTGAAACAAGTAACATTTTCCAGTGGCTTGACGAAGTTGTTATTCCTATCTAGATGACCACCACCCCCACTACCACTAGTGGGTACTGGTAGTAGGGTATTATTGAAGGGGGTATCTGGCATTGTAGATGTTGGTGGGGTGAATTTAGGGGGGTCAGGAACTGTAGATGGGATGGCGACTGAAGCTGGCTGGTTAGGAAGGTGGTTCCGCAGAGGACAGTGTGTGACAACATGTCCTGGTTCGTTACAACTAGGGGAGAGAGGGTGTTTAGAGAGAGAGAGAGAGAGAGAGAAACTGGAGCTGGACGCTTGTGTGAAATAAAAGATCTGAGATAATGTAATACTCACTGATGACATCTGATCCGGTTCGAGGTGTTGTTTACTTCAACTTTGGGCAATTCAAACCGTGGATGCATGCTCTTACACTTAGGACCAAGTGGGCAGAAACCTAGGGTGGATATATAGGTTGGTATTCGAATTCTATCTGTCTGTCTTTCTGTCTGTCTTTCTGTCCGTCTGTGTTTTCTTTCTATTTTTGTCTCACCTGACATGTAATTTGTACACATGACACGTCGAATGTGCCTATTTCGACAGCTTGGTCCATGCTTACAAAAACCTCTATCGTACCAGGGACAATCTTTCAACTGAAAACGGATTGTTAGGTTTAGGAACAACTCAACCAATATGACTGGGAGACCAACAGGAGTGGAACAGCCTGGAAACTATATAACACGACGTCTGGAAACTAGTTTTACCTTAGAGTTAGGATCAATGTGAAGATACTGGCAGTCTTTATTGCTACATTCACCGTATTTACTGAGAAGAAGAGATGAATATTAATAATCAATGTTTTACAAAAACATCAAATCCTCCGCTCTTTAATTGAACTTTCCACCCTTTCACAATCCCTCACTACAATCTCCTATAACCCAGTAATTTAACTCACCTGAAGAAGTAGCATTCTGGCATCTTGGTCATGTCATACTCGTGAAGGTATTCACAATCATCTCCCTTCTTACAAAGGCCCCTCAACCAATGTTTGCACACCACCGTCTTGGGTCCAGAGGTGTGACGGAAGGGACAAGATATATCCCGGTAACAAACCCCTCGCTGGAAGAACTTGCATATTGAGGCACTCGATTCTGGGAGAGGGAGGGGTAAGTTTAAAAAAGATACTAAATATCGAGGTAAATACTGGAAGTACACCCTGGTGTAACGAAATGGGAAACCGATATTCGATATTCCCTCAAGAAATATATCGAGTAGCTATTTTAAACTTACTGTCCATTTTAGGGAAGGGAAGAGGTAGAATTCCCCTCTGTTCATTGAGCGCCATTTCGATCTCAAACTCAATTTCATCCACACAAGCTATTTCACCCAACATGACTACTGCTACTGCTGCTATTGTGAGAGGGAGGGGGGTTATATTCGTGCTGTTAAGATGGTGTCGATAGTCGTCAATGGGTTGGGTATTAATTAATAAATAGCTAATGTCATTAATTATCCAATTAATTGATCTTGTCGGCTGTGATTTGGTAAGTTTTGGCAGTCAGATAATCAACAAAATTGAAGGATATATATAAAAATACAGTATAATAAGTTACCACAACAAACTAACACACTTTACACACTCAAAGATTGTCCAAGTTCACAACTCTCACGACTTTATGTCGGGGTCTGGCGGGTCCTAGAGCCCCACTTGTATCACACCCCTCCAGAGCACCCCGCAAACTAATGTTAGGTGTGGAAAATGGAACTGAAGCAAGGCTGTCCTCTAACTGGCTGACAGCAGATTCGTCTAGAACGAGGGTATCGTATAGGAGACCAGACCATACGTCCAACCCTGCAACCTCTCTTAGTTCACAACCTGTTGAGAGTGAAGGTCAGGCTAAGTTAAAAAGGTTCGTTAACAAAGATGTCACTGATTTTCAAACAGCTCTGTGTAATTCACAACTCTGTGTACCTGTTGTTATTCTGGCGGATTGCCACAGCCTCTGAGCCCCAGGAGAGACAGCTGGAAAAGGCTCCCTTCTAGTCCAACTTGGATGGGAAAAGTGTGGAGTGATATGGTTACCAGTTATCAACAGGCAACTACCAGGCACACCCAGCTGATTCCGGAGAATGTCTTGAAATTCTGCAGGCTCCAAATACCTGGGGATGGGGACATTGTAGAAATTTGCGGGGGAGATAATTGATTCAGAAGTGTTGTTAGCTCCCATACTATACAAGAACTCATGTACTAAAGTGCCTGTAATATTTAATATGTAATAAGTCACGATGACTACATACTATCTAGTATCTGTCTAGTCTGGTGTGATCAGGGCAATGCGTGGTATTGCTGTAAACTCAGTTACAACGTGATAACTAATTACAGAGGGGCGATGGGGGGGCTGATGTACTATTTGTAATACTACTATTGTTGTTGTCTCTCCCGGTATGATTTTGGTTTTCCTACTGTCTTGGCAAGGTAACTACACACTTCAATCATCAGTGGATCTGATCAGTAAGTTACTGACAGTAACACAATTCCTTTTTCAGGTCTCCTAATCCCTGCCAAATCGATCACCCCAACATCAGCCTTTAGTACCCACTACCTCTACAGTCCACTGGCAATAGACAACAACATCTCCACATTCGCCTACATAAACCCGGGGTGTGTGATAACCAGAGACAACCCCGCCATTCTGACCATAACTCTTGAGACAGAGGACAGTATTGGAATTGTGACCATTGTCACTGGACCATGGGTTGAAGGAGGTCCCCGAGATCCTAGGGTGGACTGGGTGGGAGTGGTGGTGATTATAGGGGAGAGTGGTGTTTATGAGTGTGGGGAGTTTCAAGAAAGGGAAGGGCAGGATGTGTTTATGGTGGATTGTGGAGGGATGGAGGGTAGTGTTGTTAGGATTGAAGGAACAGTGGACAAGATACGAGAAGTGGGCGTGGAAACACCCCCAGTAACACCAGGTAATGTTTTGTTCAGGGTCTAGCTAGGCAGGTGAATTGTAATACTTTAGGGAGAGTTAATTTTGTTGATTATGGAAGGTCGCCTAAATTGCTCGTGCCCTAATTAATTTCAGAATGTGTGTGAAGTGTATGAGAGCTCTAAGGTGAATGAAATCAGAAATTTTGGTCCACACTCTCAATAACCCAGATATATTTTTGTAAAAAGAAGTTGGCACAAAAAATGAGAACGATAGCAAATCGTTACCACTATTCAACCACATGAAGAGTTCAACATCTCAGACATCTGCCGAGAAAACCAGGTGCTAAGTTATCGTTAAAAACACATAATCATTGTATTGAAAAAATACCTATCAGGAGTAGAGAGGTCATCCACAATCTTCAGCCTATTATATCTGTATTTGATGGATAACAGGATCTTCAGACCTACTTCACGAAGCCTCAACGGTACTTCGCCTAGCAAGGGAAATAACAATAAGGTTTGTTGTTGTACAGGTTAGCGCTTGAATGTTAACACTGAGCTAGGTGGGCTGATGGGAATTATTTTGTTGGGTAAACACTAAATATACCTTTATAATGAGGTATAGGCATGTGTTCAGTAGCCATCTCCTCAACTATTTCAGTTTCACGTGTACATTCCTGAACCTTCCACGCTAAACCCTGTTTAACCCATGGCTTCAACTCAGGGCGATCTGTGTATAGCGGGTCTGCAAACTGACCGAAATGTACCTGGGAAATATGTTATGTTTTTACATTGATTTCTGAACAAGGAGAAGCTCCGAATTGTTATTGACCACCATCTGATTACAGAGCTCGTTAATTGGGACGCTCTAGGAAGACCATGGTCAACTATCAGTGACATGCAGGTATCACATCACTATCAGTAAATTATTGTCTTTTGTTGACTTTGTGTGGTACAATGTTATTTTAACATATATCCGGTTTGCAGCTCCATGTGCATATACCACACCTTCATTCTTTAATGTTATCATGTGTCATTTTCATTTGGAAATACAAAACTTCCCACATCTCAACTCTCAAGTTGTTTTAAATTTCGAGAAGGCGGCCGTATCCTTTATTTAACTTCCTCAAATCTCTTATCAGCCATATGGTGATATTCTGTAACAATTACCAGCCGTCTCGTTTTTATAAAAAACTTGAAATCCGTCCTCTTTGACTTTACTGTGAGTTGAGCTAGATCTCTTTTGCAAAATTTCTAAACAAAATACATGGTTGATAATTTATAATCAATACCCTCTGATTACTTACAAAGTTATTGTCCTCGGACCCATATGGTTCATCTTGAATCTTGTACTTTAGTTGCCGTCGCAGCACAGGACCCAATAGCTTGATCTGGGGTGGTAACCCGAAGATGTCCGGGCTTAACGATAGGATATCTTGGCGTTCTCCTTTCACTCCATGAACCCACGCCTCACAACTTTCTAGTTTCTCGTGCTGCCTGTGATAAAAAAGTTGTTTTGCAAAAACGCCGTGTCCAGGGTTGGGTGCTTAGCGTTTTGCAGATAAGATGTTACAAACTAGACTATCAGCTGTCTGCTGTATAAACCTGTTATAGAGGGTGAGAGAGAGAGAAAAAAAAGAAAAAGAGCGAAGAGGAAAAAAGGAAAGAGAGCGGCAGAGAGAGAGAGAGAGAGGGAGAGAGAGAGAGAGAGAGAGAGAGAGAGAAGGCGCCTAGGGAGGGGTATCATATTTTAAATCTAGTATATTCTCATGGCCTCATTTCCTCATGTTCCATGTTGTGTTCATTTTATCGCTCTATAATAATACTGATCTTATTACTCCGTAGCTACCCCTATGGACACGCTTGGCCCTATTCTTGTTGGAGGCCATGCCAGCTCTGCAATAATAGCTGGTCACTATGCTGGGCTGTGGACTACCCTACACGGATCACCCGATAAGAAGTGGACCTTTGGGGACCTGGCCGAGGCAGCTGGTTGTAAAGAGAGATGGGTTAGGGAGTGGTGTGGAGTTCTGTCTTGTGCGGGAGTTCTCCAGCTTTCTGAGGGTCCCTTAGTATCTTGTAGTGAGGAGATCTCTGGTGCTCTGCTTCCTGATTCGGAGCTGCTCTGCTTCTACACGTGTCTAGAGTTCACCATGGATAAAGAACCGAAAATAGGGGCTAGTTTTAAGAAGGATGGACCCCTGGGTTGCCCCTACTCGGACTACCCAAACTTCCATCCGTGGATGGAGAACTGGACACGGATCAAGAACAAGAACACTAACTATCCACAGGAGTTTGTGGACTCAGTTGGTCCGGAACTCCGTGCAGCGCTAAACAAGGGGATCAGAGTCTTGGAACCAGGCTGCGGACGGGGTCTTCATGTAAAGGGAATGGCTGAGGCTTTCCCAAACAGCACTTTCATTGCTTTTGATATTGCTGAAGAGGTGATTGCACAAAACAAGGAGGAAAACAAGATATATAATATCGAGTACATTGTAGGTGACTTCTGTAACATGCCGCAAGAGTGGACCAGTACATTTGATTATCTCATGATATTTGATTGCATGCATGATCTGCCCCACCCTGCTGAGGCCATGAAAGGTCTAAAGAGAGTCCTGAAGGAGGATGGGATGGTGACAATGGTAGATATTAACACATCTACTGATATGGTAAAAGAGAGCAAGAACCCAATATCGGCTGCACTCTATAACATATCCCTCCACCACTGTATGTCTGTATCTCTAGCAATGGAGGGGGTGGGACTGGGAGCGTGCTGGGGAGTTGAGAAGGCGCTGGGGATGTTAAAGGAGCATGGAGAATGGAGAGAGGAAGAGATCTCAGTGGATTTGGAATCCATTGTGAGACATGCGGTGTATAGATTGAAGAAGGGAAAGGGACTTTTTGTTTAGAGGGAAAGGAGCACTAGACGATGTATTGTATCGATGGGAGAGAGAGATCAGAGAGGTAAGAGGAGGAGAAAAGTTTTGGGACGCATGCATTTTCAATGTTAACTATCGTAGAATATTATTACGTAAAACTATGTTTTTAATAAAAGCAACCCAATCTCCATCACTACTCTCCCTAACACCATTAAACCCACATCACCACCCCCCTCTGACATCATCCCTTCTAACCTGGGTTGATTCTCCTCGGGTAAATCTGGCTCCTCAAAGGGAGCAAACACACCCTCATTAGTGGAACTTGTTCGGGTGCACCTAACGGCTGCCGCTACACTCTTTAAACACCTCGAGGCTAGCATTACTGAGTGAAAATATAGTTGGAGTAATAGATTGCATAGCGGTATAATGGATTGACAAATTACCAAAACAAGTTGTTTTTTAAATGGAAGTATGGATAAACAATATTATACCAGCATGGTGAACAATTCTCTTTAATTTTCTCGCATTTAACGATTCAGCCAATACTACTAGTCCATCACAAGCCAAATAAATACGCATACTTCACACACACATCACCCGTACCACAGTCTTCATTCCCTTCATATTTCTGTCCTGCAGATCACATGATTCTCTTTCGCTCTTACAGAGGCATCTTGTTGCCAGTAATACACACTGAGGAGGATCTCAAGCTGTTAGGGTTTGCCATTTTCTTCTTGTTTTGCATGAGCTGATTCAGTTTATCAAACTTTGTGTCCTTCTGTTTATGACGTTTCACAACCACATCCTCATCTATCTTAGATCGGGGCCGGTTTACATAATCTGTGTTAGATGGAACTGGTACCCTGGCCCTCAGTATAAAGTTCTTATCCCCAGGTTTCTCTCCCTCCGGCTGTTCCTCTTCAACCTTCTTCCTCTTTCTCCGATTCTTCAACATGTGAATCTGGTCCTCCTTCTCTCTCTCCTCCCTGCTCATAGCACTGTAATCACTATCCAACCCAAATATGGGTCTTGCCCAGTTGTAAATGAGTTTTCTGGCGACTTCCCTGTTACTGAACTGTTCCTTATTATTCTTGTAAAGACCCATAACAACAGTCCCCAGCTTACTTTCCTTCAACATGTCAGTACTGATCTGTTTGAAGGAGCGGAGTGTGCTGAGTACTTCCCTCCTGATAGAGAGGTGAGGTAGGGAGTTATCGGGGAGGGGTGACAGCCAGTCAGCTAGAACAGGAAGTATTCCACACTCAATAAAAGAAGAATGGAGGTCCTGTTTCTTGAGCTGGTTTATTACAACTTTTAACATGGCCAGTTTGTTGACTGCAGCCTGACCCGCAGTGTTCAACCTCCGATCTTCCTCAGCGGCCTCCTTCATTTTGGAGATCATACACATAATCCTATCATCTGCAGTGGTGATGAACTCATCTTTCTTCTTCCTTGCCATCGTCCTCTTTCTCTCTTGTTTCTTCTTCTCCATCATGGCATCGAAATCACTGACAAACACCCCCGTCCCATCATTCCTGTTCAACATCTCCAACTCTTCGTCTGTATCTGGATCTTCTTTAGCTCCTCCCTCTCCCTCAGGTTTAACTGCTGTAGAGGTGGTAGTCCCTGGCTCTGGGATGATTCCCATCGCCTCCTCCGCAGTTAGGGCAGCAGTGGAGTCAGTGGAGGCCCCGGGGAGATCATCTTCGTCTAGGGTGGAGGGAAGTTTGGAGGATTCCTCTTCCTCTTCTTCATCAGAGTCACCGAAAATATCGTTTATCAGACCTGGAGAGAATGGAATGTATCAGACCAGGAGAGAACAATAGGATATTAGAGATATCAGACCTGGAAAATAGGATATCAGAGATTTACCACCTTAAAATAAATAGTAATGTATCATTCATGGCCATTATATTTGGTTACCACCAACCTGATCTCTGGGCCTGGCCGGTGGCTTGGTCCTCATTGTCGCTGAGGTTGTCGGGGAGGGCAAAATCGTTCTGTTCTCTTGATGACCTGCTACCACTTGGGACCGGCTCAGAGGTCACTCCTGCATCAGCAGAAACACCTGGGGTGAATTTAGCTGATCATGAGTGGTGTCAAGACAAAGAACTGGAAGATGGACAAACAAAACAAGCTCATTATATTTATAACAACAGTGGTCTGTAAGAAGTAGTGGGAGAAACCCCGTCATAGTATAGGATGTTTCTCAGAATAGTGTTACAACTTGTACCTGGTGGGGGAGACATGGGAGGAGAGGATGGAGGGTCAATATCATCTGGGAGATCTAACTCTGGGGTACATGGTCGCTGGAGTTCCCCCTCCTCATCTTCAGGACTGTTGGAGGTGAGGAGAGGAGAGGGCACTTCCTCCGGACTGTCCATTATCCGTCTCTAGTTGTGGGGTATAACTTTAGATCGAGAGGTGGATTGTAACTCTAAATAGAGAGGTGGGGTATAACTCTTAACAGAGCTCTGCAAAAAGGTGGAGACTGGAGAAATATTTCAGGGATAGGTAAGTCGGCGGGGACAGAAAGTTAAACTCAGTTTATTCAAAAAACATGTTTAGTTTTTAAACACAATCATTACTGCAACTTATGTCTACAAAAAATACAACACCATATCAGCCACTAAAAATCAACGCACTCTCAGAAACTACACAAAATCACAAACAACTATTAGTACAGGAATATACATCATAAACTCTGAGCATACATAATATGTGATAACTATTACATACATTATGTTTCTAAAAATACCCCACACACGCTAGTCATTAGTCAACTACAAATAACTCGCAACAAGCTAGTGATTCTTACAAGATTAGATGGTAGAGGTTTATATCTAAATGGTTTAATCGAAGTCTCTAATCCCAAAAAGTAACACAATATGTTTATGATGATTTTTTGTCGGGTCTGGGTCCTGTTGGGAGGGCAATGCCCAGGATGATGACAACTGATATGGCAATCCATGGTACCCAGTACATGCTGGACCATACCTGCAGAACAATTTGAGGATTACAAAGGGGGCTAGAACGAGCAGAATTGATTAAGGGATATTAGATTAGGGCGACAAAGGATAAAACCTTACATTTAGAATGGTGTTCAAGTTGAGAATGTAGAAAGGCAGGAAGAACATACAGGACATGAGTCTTACAAACCACCAGTTAACAACCCGATACACCTGCAATAGATTCGTCAAGTGTGTTATACACTAAATTGTAAATAGTAACAATATAAGATAGTTAGATTATATTATAGCAAATACTAAAATATAATATCGCGACAGAGACAAATCACCACGTACCATTTCTGCTTTGGGGTGAGCAGCCCTGTAGCTCCGAGACAAATTCCCCACTTTCTGTTGCAGTTTCATCATGGGTGGAGCACTAAAGAAAGTCAGGTAGTATCCGGGTCTAACTCCATGCCAGAAGGCACTGATTCCAAACACAAAATCAGTTCTGATGGATTTCGGAAGGGTTGTCGTATCGTACACATAGCTCTTCATCCACCTCTGAACGCTCTTGTTCCATGCTCGAACACAGTTAGCCAACTCCCACTGTATCTCGGTCTGTGTATTTATAAGGGTAAATGAGCGAAAAATATACGGGTAAATGAGGGAAAAATATACAAGCTTCCTACAGTTGTTACTAAAAATAGATTTCTTACATTGTAAATATCAATATTGACGATTGAGCTATAGTCCACACTCCCGTCATCTTTTTCCTCAGTTCCAAGGTTACATGCAATGTACCCTCTGCCATTACCCATCCACCGTAAAACTTACATCTGAATGATGGGGAGAGGAAAAACTATGAAACATATAGGTAGATCATTTAATGAATAATTATGAAACAGATATTATCAATGGAGAGAAAACCCACGGCTGTGCATTGACTCACTTGAAGGTCCAGAAGCCGGCAAACATGTACAGGTATTTGTAGAGGAAAGATCTCTCTACGAACTCGGGTTCCATCACATAGTCGAGGGGAATTAGGGCATTTTGGGCGAGGTGAATGGGGAGCAGAATCAGCATCCATCGCATGTGCCAAAGGGCCAACTTAGAGGACCGGATTAGCGTCTTTGAGTGTAGCTACAGGGGGATATGTGAGAATTAAAATAGTCTGGAACTTTTGAGTTTATAAATTTAATCTTGGTAGACTTTCTTTCTGTTATAATACCATGTTATAGTATGTACGATAGTTGTAGAATGTACCATGTTATAGTATGTTCGATAGTTGTAGAATGGCCCTGTCCAATATCCAACAAAACAAAAGCAATATCCGATGAAATCGAAGAATGCTATACTGGTGGATGGTTTGTTATCTTTGTTGTCTCCTTCTAAAACATCATCATGCTGATAATCGTATGCGTAACTAACAATCTGGAGGAGATGAAAAAATGAAGCTTCTTTTAGCTGGGGAAGCATTATCAGGTAGGAATGAAAGCAGTAAAAAAGCAGTAAAGACCTACCCTTAGAACCATGAGCAAAAGCACAGCATCTGTCATGTATGAAGGGATGAATATTTCAGAAAACACCAACAATCTGAAAGCAGCGTGTTAGCAAGATATCGGCAACAGTGGCTCGAAAAGCGGCATTAACTAGAAAATACATCAGTGCCTTACTTAAAGACAAGTAGAAAACTGAATGTAAGATGGAATGTAATCCTCCCGATGAGTCGTTTAGGGATGACCACCAGGGCGAGGTATGACAGGATAGAGAGTGCGATGGGAATGATAGTGTCTCCCTTGCATATAAACCATGTTTGTAGAAGTGCTAGGACACTGCTGAAAGTCTGCTTCGTTGTTGGAGATCCCAAATACTTCATGAATAAAGCAGCGGGGAAGGATGACACGAGTAAAACCAGAAATGCCACATTATCTCCTTGTAACTAAAAGGAGTCAGATTGTTTGACATTGAAAATGGCGTCATCAGGTAGCCGCTGCATCCTGCATGTTAGTAACTTACCACTTCACAAATCCAATTCAGGTTTTCCAAAACCTGGTCCATCGCTTCACTGAGGAATAAATGTGTCAAAATACAGTATTCTTAAATAGTAGTCAAAATACCAGAAATCCGGGGCTTACAGCCCCTGGACCCTGCCTGCCGCCCTGGACACCCAGGGACTTGCTGGGTCGAATACCCAGTGCCTTCCCTGCCAGGGGCAAAGCTACGCTGGATCCTGTGGGTCCAGGACCCACTTTTTGGACGAGAGAAGAGAAAAAATTGAAAAACTAGACGAAAAAACGAAACAATTCAGCAAGAAAGTGAAAAGAAATTTCAAAAAGGATTCGCGAATATTCGCGCGCGCGTTTTATTTTAACGCGCGCATATTTATTTTTCTTTTGCGCGACATAATATTTGCGCGTACCAAAATCCCATCAAGAGCTCTTATCTGAATTTTCATCACCTATTGTCCTTTTTTAAACTGTGGTTCCTGATGTGAGACTGATATCTCAGCTGAGAGTGAGATGGGGTCGGCGCTAGACACTGATGAGACAGATTGGATTTGGAAAGTCAAAGAGGATTTCAAGACCTTTCCAATTCCAATACACCTGGGATCAAGTCTCTATCTTATCAGGAAACGGAGTTGCAATATCACAGAAATGAACCAGGGCCGAACAGTTGAAAAAAGACTTGATTCCACAAATAAAAACACGCCATTTAAATGCCAAAAAGGTCTATATCATGCAACGACTATTTACAGCTCATATTGTACAATCCACAAAGTTCAACTGTTCCCTCAAATCGCAGATTTAAGCGTTTGTTTTGGTAGCGGCTTCACCAGAAGACTCTCCAGAGTTTCGAACACAGTGTGAGGATCCTGATCTCCGTTAACGGACTGGCTGGTATTGTAAAACTCTACCAGATCTTCGAGACTGGTATCAAACGCGACAATGTCTTCATCGATAGTTGACTCACTGTCCCGTGGATTCTGAAATATAAACGGTTTAGTCTAAAATACTGCCCTCTCCTTACCGGGCGTGATGACAAGTTTAGTGTTGGTTAAAAATTATCGAATTACGAATTTGCCTTGATTTAAATTCCGTTACTCGGCTAGTCACTCTACTATATTGCTACTCTCTAATTGTAAATAGCAGAGAGAAAGATTGCTGACTAGACATGTTACTATTAATTTTAATACGAGACTAACTATGGGTGGGGTGTGTCGAGGGGAACCTACCGTTCTGAGTCGTCGCTTCATTTCAAGTGTTGGAGGAGGGTTATAGATAAGATGGAACTGATCTCCCGTAACAGGATCTGTTCGTCTCAGGGACAATCTTTCCACGATTGTGTCCGAGGGACAATCGAGGAAGTAAACTCTGCGGGAGAGAGAACACGTCAGGGCTCAGGAAATAGGAATATATAGAGCCTAATAAGGAATAGAACTAGCGATATGATTGTTTAATGTTTGAAATAATGTCAAAAAGACCACCCTGTCCCCTAAATACAAAATTGGATTCTCAATCAGAAGTGAGACCTAACCAACCCCTAAATAATACTCCCAAATACCCCCTGCTGTTACCGGTTAGGAGCATATCCAGCTTCAGCTAGTGCCTCGGCCTGGTTCCTACTTTTGGGGTAACCACGAAGGACCCATCCCTTAGTGGCACAATCCAACTTGGAGAGCCGGTCCGTCAGACACTTTAGGACAATGTTATCGGGAACTGAAAATGAGTGTTTTTAGCAGAGATGCCTCAAATGAAATAGGAGATGATTGTTAGTATACACAGCATTTTGCGTAGTGTGATTAGCTGGTTCAGAAATTAGTAGGACGATACGAAATTGTTAGAATTATGACGGCATAACAGTTTTTCAGCCCAACATGAGACATGATGCTATAATGGTGACTTGTAGCAAGATATAACGAATGCCAAAAGAGTAGTGAGTATTTTATGATTGAAGGAATAGTCAAGACCAAAAAGAGAGCTTTATCATGTATGTATGCTACTGTCTTTATGTTTATAATCCCCGGATGTGAAAGGGGATTCAAATAATCTGAATGAGGTAAAGAAATGCTTTAATGGTGTATCAGGATCCGCTAAACTTACTGCCAGAGATGTCATATTTATTATCAAGCTTTGATTGCCCTGAGATCTTTATGTTATGTTCTCTCAATGTTCTCTCACTATCTCAAACCAATAAAACAATGTAACTTACCCATCATTTTCTTCTCAATGTAAGTGCTCATCATGTTGCCAATCTTGGAATTATCTGCCACCGCCTGTTTTATCAGATCCACCATTGAAACTAAAAAACACAACTTTTAAATAACCTGTCACATGTTGAAACTCGAGTCTGTTCTCAAATCGATTGGTACTATAATTGTAACGTACCATTGACAACCCCATATTTAGCAGAAAGAAGGGCCGCTTGTGTTCCCTTTCCACTGCCCCGGGGTCCGAGAAGTGCCAGTCTGGGTGTTTGGGGTGCCGCACTGCGACTCTGTTGACAAAGGTAGTGGTATGCCTGTGCATAAACATCCCCTTTTGGCTGGTCAGAGTTTAGGAATTTCACTCGTCCAGATTCGTATGAGTTCTTAATTCCTTCAAGATTCCTGGAAAACATACAAATATTAAATTAGTCCCTTAATTTCTTTCTGGATACATTGGTTAGATAGTTCCAGTATCCGTGATGAAGTCTATATGTTATCCCGGAGATATCATTATCAAAGGATATTTCACTGTCCCATTCACAGATGGTTTGCTCTGTGATAATGTATGAGCCTCTTTCTGACGATCTTCTCACTTTGGTTATTGATGGGTTTCAACCGTCTAGTGACCTCAGGGCTCTCTGGCGGCTCAAACGTCAAATGGTAGATCTCTACAGGAATTTAGAGAGGTAGAGTGGCTGTGAAGTGATTTATAGAACACGTGGAAGACTTTGAGGTATATTGTACCCTGTTACTAAAACTCTCTACTTACCACCGGTATCAGGATCGACCCTCTTCCCCATGAACCTCTCTACTAGTACCATATCAGGGGCGTCAAAGAACACTATGGAAGAGAGGGAGTGTCAGTATCACACAATGCTTTTTTAAATGTTAGGGTCAGCACACACCAAAGTTAAAATTTGAGTTAAAATTTC
>AVPN01001784.1:4512-17878 GCA_000695325.1 Pleurobrachia bachei | reverse complement strand
CCTCCGTAACTCGGCCGGGGGTAGTACATCCGCTAGAAAGGGAAGAAAATTAAATACACAAACCAATTAAAAATATTATTTGTTATTTTATCACTGGCTAATCTATTAACTCTCAATAAGCGGTTCTAGCGGACACGGGATCCGGAGAGCAAAACCGAAACGAAAAATTGAAAATAAAAACTTTCACGCCTTGAAACTTTCATCAAAACGGAACACGAAAAATTGCAAAAAAGTTGCAGAAAACTTTCAGAATTAAAAATATATTTTGCTGAAACAAAAAAATCGCGCCGCGCGATTTGTCACGCGCCAATACAATGCCGCGCGGCCAATACTCCAAGTTGACATTGAGTCGAGATTCTCGGCCGATAAACCTGCGCTGTATTTTCGGTTTACATTCACCAACAAATTCATTCAGACAGTAATTTAAAATCGATAACAAAATCTCAACTTAACAAATTAAATTTCAATTTCATACTGATACTGGAAAGAATTCAGCCACACTGTCAGAGCAATGGCCTGACAGGTCACACATAGTCAGTGTCACACTCAATCATTCGAAACTTCAAGTTATCTACAGTTACATCATCAAGGCCACGCCTATGGTACCCAATACCAAATGTTCATTGTCTGTTTTTTTAAATTTATCCCTCTCTCCTACAACACACTTGATTATTATCTCTGTAGTCTGTGGCTCTCTGCTCTGCCTCTATAATAACACTACTCATTTTCACCCCGGCCCATAGTTCGGTAGGTCCTAGGTGAGGATGGCTATTGGCTACACACCTCACAGTGAGGTACTAGCTGAGGATGGTTGAGGGAGTTGTTCATTCTTCACTAGTGCCTGGTTAGTTGCTACAGTACATGTGTCCAGATCATAACTGCCTGTGTGTCTGGGGTTCTGGTGTCGTGCTACCAACACAGCCATACACTGGGAGGGAGAGATAGGGGTGATTAGGAGGGGTAGGAGGGTGGGGTATTTTAATATTCGGTCGTCCAACACGGATTTAATAGTGTGAATACAAATTTAAACTATAAATAATGAAGTACAGAAGCCTAGCTGATAGAGTGTAAGTTCATGACAAGTCTAATTAATTTATAATTGGTTTGAGTGTTACGAATAAACACTCAAACCTATCTACACTTATTCAGCGAATATCAAACCGCTGAAACCCAGTACTCACCAGCAGTAAAATGAGAACGAGGATAATTCCACCAGCAATAAGAAGGGAAACAAGGGTTGAGGAGAGGCCCTTATTCACAAAGATCTTATAATTCTCTTCGTACCGTCCGTGTATAGGGCTGAAAGAAAAGTCATTTTAGTCATGGTTGTAGTAGTGTCAGGTTAGTGCCACTGGAATTATAGATCTACGCTATCTGTACAATGGGATGAAATCCCCAAAATAACAGAGTCAGAGAGGATGGGTTTCTGGTTACCTTTGAAACACACAGGTATAGACACCTGAATGTTGGTCATGCTGTACTTCTTGGATGGCTAGAATATGTGTAGTCCTGTTGCCTGTAAATAGAAACAGAGTGTCATTGGTCATATATCTGGATTGTGGAGATAAGCGGGTTGAGGTGCGAACTCAATCCCATCTTATCCTAAAACCCCTAAATATTGAGATCCAGAAACAAGTAATCTCGCGCTCAAATAAACCAATTTTGATAAGGTAAACTCACCTTTAATTCCACTGAAGTACATGTGGATATTCCCCTTGCTACCCTGGACATTATATACACGGCCCTGATGCCGCCAGTATACACTGGGAGGGTTTTCAACAGAGAGTAGGAAATGTGACATTATCTCACATTTCAAGATCACCGTGTCACCTGTCTCGTGGTACCTGGGAGGGAGGGGGAGCTTTAGTAAATTGTGATATCCTCATGTGATCATAAACTTGATCTTCGATTTCATACATGGTTTTGAGTACCAGGACAAATTCTGAATGCGACAAATTCAGCTAACTATGTAGGTACTCACTTGGTTTTTGAGGTAGTTACTCGAATCTTGACGGGTGATTGCTCCACTAGGGTGGTAAATGCCCCACTTTGGATTGGTTTAGGGTGCTGGTGGTCGGTGGAACACTGTACAAACTGCTGTGACGTCACGTTGTGAATATACAACACATCTGGCTCTTCTGGGGATGGGGATGAAAAGTGAATGAAATAAAGAGGATGAAAATGTAAAAATAAAGAGGAGAGAATACTGTTCCTTGAAGTTGAACTAAGCTCTTACAGTAGGATAACAGGAGGTAGGAGTCCTACCAAAAAAAAGAGTTAAAAAGAGAAATAGTCACTGAACTGTAGAGAGTTGATACCTTCTGATGCCGGTACAGTTGTAAGGTTGTCCTCTGAGGGCCCTGCTGTAAATGTTACAGGCAGGGAGGAGTTAACACCGCTTGTTTGACATGAGAAGATGGCCGTCTCTCCCTCGGCTAGAGTGTAGTTCTGAGGAAATGAGTTGGGTCGAGAAGTTGCACTGAAAGGTCAGGCAAATGATCGATAGTTGGTGGGGGATGACCACCAAGATCTTTTAAAATGGACAGTTATCCAAAAAAGAAGAGGATATAATGGAGTAGGAGATGGTATACAGAGGTGGAAGATGTTATAGGTACATAATAGTAACCTGAGGGAAGACAGTGAAGTGAGGTTGAGGTACAAAATTGATCCTCATCGCCTTGCTCCACAGAGTGAAGGTATCAGTAGTCACAACACACTGATACACCCCCTCCATTTCTGCACGTGCATTCCTCATCTGAAAATACACGTGTTTGTGACGTCACAATAATTACACATGGTGGTGGTGGCTCAAAGCAGCTCTAGTGGTGGCTCAAAGCAGCTCTGTTAAATCCAAAAAAGAGGGATATCGTCTGAAAGGTGGAGAATATTCTATTGGCTAAAAATCTCTTCCCTATTGCCTCCTTAGAAACTGCTGATGAAATTCTTCTATAGAACTGGAATGACAATGCAAGAGGGAGGGGAAGTCGTGTGCCTTAAAACTGGAGTGCTGATTTAAAGAGGGGAAGAAGCTTCAAAATTCGAATGTCAAAAGCAGAAATAGTTTGAAAAGAAAATCTGAACCAGTAGGATAGCGTACAATGGACAGAGCTGGTTTCAATACGGGGGTGCCATGCAGGGTTGGGGTGCCACAACTTGCAGACTGCAGCCAATAATAGCTCTTTAGATGAAATAAAGCGGTGCAAAGCGGCGGCGGTGGTGGTGGTATTTACCGAGAATGTACCATAACGTGCAAAGGTTCCAGGAGATTTACTAGACGCGGTACTGGGTAGGGCAACGATTTGTGCTACCTTAGCAGTCGTTCCATGCCACTTTTTTGAGGAAAAATAGAGTGTTTTAGGAAGAGTATACTGGCAATGCTCTGACCGCAGATCTCGCGAAAGAAATGAGGGTCAGGCCAATGCTCTGGCAGAGAGTTTTATAAAGGTCCAGCCAATCACAAATCAGTATACACATTTCAAGACTTACGTTGTGTACAATTCTTGATGCTTTCTCTCCGAACTCCTGGGTCTGTGTTGAAAGGCTCTCTCCATTTAGTAGGATATCTGGAGAATTATAGTGAGTCACAGATTAGAATGGTAACGGGAAGTCAACAGTTTTAAGTTTAAGAAACTAATCCTGGTCGCAGTGAAGGGAGGCGCGAACAAGGCAACTAGAAACGTATCAGTCATCCGACCGAACCAAGTAAGAAACACATCACTTACTGAGGGTGTAGTCCCCAGTGAAACCAGGATTCTCATCAATAACACATGTTAATACAAACTCTCCCATGTTCTCGTACAGTGTAGTGTTCTCTGATTCAACAGCCACTCCCCATCCCTGCAGCAGTGTTTGGGTAACACCTCACGCGATGCAATGGGGAAAGGGGGTGTTTTATAAATCAGCTATTTAGTCGACATCAAAGTATAGATCGGAGGTGCAAGACAAGTCATGTTTAATGAGCTAATAGCATACCAGAATGGCCAGTTGTGTAGTGGGAGATATCAAGTTTTCAGGGGCTAGAGGGTGATCTACTGCAAACCAGTACGTTCCATTGCGTGCCTCCTGGAGAACAGTGGATAAAGTTACTTGGTCTGAATAAAAGAAGGTTAGTAATGTACTGGGGATGTACTGCCGTAACGCTTGTGAAATCGATTGGCAGCTCAGAAGCTCAACACACTAGTAGTAATCGTTCTCGAATAACTAACTTACATCTACGTTGTTGAGTTTTAAGTTTTGCCCATCGATTTCGTAAGATCCCGAGTTGTCATCCTGGTAAGAGGGGAAGAGGAATTATTACAGAGAAATATGGGCATTATTGGGGGATATTAGAAATTAATTGATTGAAATCTCGATGAAAGCATGAAAATTTGGGACTGAATTAAAAACCTATCTCTATCTTAAAAGCTTTCAGAGATGACAGATATTAATGCGATAAATTCTCAACCGTTTACAATGAAGATAAATTTAAATTTAAATTTCTCAAATTTAAATTGTGAAATTCTAAGAGTAAGATTAACTGGGTGCAGCTATTACAATAACTCACATTGATTAACACAGTCTCATTGGATAGACAGCATTTCTGATGGTACCACCTCAACATTGGGGGAGGATGCCCTGACACCTTGGACTTGATCGTTACATTCTTTCCTGCCTGGAAATAGGGGGTGGGGTAAGAGATGTGGGGGTTTTAGGAAGAGGGGTGGCGTTTCAGGAAGATGGGGTATCAGGAAGTGAGTGGGGTCTTAGGAAGGGTTTACCGATAAATAACTAAGTTGTTTTGGGTGAAACATGGCTTCACCTGCTTAGTATAATAGTACACCTACCAGGATGAACGGTTTGAGTTGTCTGAACTCTGTAATAACAGGTTTCTCCAACACCAACACAGTCTGGGCCACGGAGGCACGGAGGGAACCATACTCTACATAGAACTCGTAACGACCTGTGGTTATGGTGAGGGGGGGTTAATCACGAAACTTTAGTGTGGGTAATTCTTCTAGGAATGAAAAGTTTCACGTTACGACAATTTTTTCTACAACTTAGAGCAACTAAACGCAATGAGATATTCACGTACCATTGTTATTGCCCCAAGTGACACTAGGGACATTGTAGGTAACTTGGTTTTCTAGAATCTGAATATCAACTGGAACACTCTCTTTCTCCTTCTCCCCATCGTCAGACAACTTAGTAAATCGGGCCTAGAATGGGAGAGATGTTAGTTGTTACCGGGCCTAGAATGGGAGAGATGTTAGTTGTTACCGGGCCTGGAATGGGAGAGGTAATGCCATATTAGTTGTTATCGGGCCTGGAATAGGAGATGTTATGTTACTTCCTCGATCGACTGTCTGACAACCTCTGCAGCAAAATAAGGAAGGGGCGTTGATTTGAGTCTTAACGTTCTGAGTATAATATATCGTTTCAAAATGCCCCGCCCTTGTTATAAGAGCTGCGCTCCCACCCCTGTCAATTTGACACTTGACAGCTGATATAAGAAATGGAACTGAATTCTGGTGAAATGCCACATCCAATATATATTGTCTAGACTGAAATTGAAGTGGGTGATCGAGATTATTCGATCTTATCAATCAGATTAGCATAAAATTGTCAAAAACTGGGATTCTCGAAATTCTTTTCGAATCTGAAAAAGGGAATTGAATGCCTTGTTCCACCCTGTCTCACAAATGTAAAGGAGGGTTAGCTCATTACAAGAACTGATATTGATATTGCTAGAAATCCTTACCGAAACTTGAGCTCTGCTTGAGGGCCAGATGTTAACGGACACATTGAAGAAGAGAGCGTCACCAGTGGAAACAGTCTGAGTGCTATCATTTCCCGTCAGATTAGGTTCCATTATCATCGGGTTTACACCTGGAGATAGAGAGATGTTAGTTCAAGCATCTCAACCCAAAAGTTTATCATTTTAGTGATCATTAGTAAGGATCTCCAAGGACTAATCCATGCAGAGCATTACTCACACCTAAGTGCTGTAGGTACCTTGTATAAGAAGGTTAGTTGTGTAAGAACTGTTCCCTGCTCGACACGTGTACCTCCCTCCATTATGTACATTTGAACCATCTACCGTCACACTACCACTCGACCAACCCAACTGGTGGGTATCTGCAGGGAGGGGGGTTGTTAAGTGTTCTAACCCTCCTCGACATTCGACAAAAGAGGGTTGAGCTAGACAAGGGTTTGTTATGTCGTTTGTTCGCTGTCACTGACAGAGTTACCAAAGCACAAAACTATATTGCAAGTCAAATAATATATTGATTATGTAATGCGGTTTAAAGCAATTAGCCGTGTTCACTCCGCCTGCCTATTCCCCCTTGAACTTGAAGGAAATTAATTTAACTCTCCCTCTCGCTCTCTCTAAGTTTCTTTTGTTCTTTTGATTACACTCCAAATGAAAGAGCAACTAGCTGACAGTTTCTCTATAAAACCTCTCTCGACATTCTCAATGTGATTGACGAAAGGCTGGTGGTGCTTGACAGGTTCACATGTTGGGGTGGGGTTCTACTTCTAGACAAAGAAATTATAAAGAAATGACAAAATAGCAACTGAATAACAACTAAATAAGTTGACCTGCTGCTCACCTTCTCTAAACCACTTTACACCATCAGTATAACCACCACACTCTAACACTCCCTGGTCACCGTGATTTATTACAACCGTTATCTCGAGGTGCTGAGGAATAAAAAAGAGGTTGTTTATTATGTTACCTCTGGTGCCAACAGTTCTGGTACTGATACACATTGATCACCCTGTATCACCACCAGTGGTGATGATACAGTGTCCATCAGTACCACAACTACAACCCAAGCCCACATAGCTAAGTACCTCTGGTGGTTGGGGTGATGGTACACCTCGACCATTATCAGTTGTGGTCTCTGAAGGGGTGACATCGTCAAATGCTGGAGTAGATGGGACCTCTTCTGTTGTTGAGTTTTTATCATCCCTGCATGAAATGGGGTTTTTTAGGAAGTTTTGTGATGTAATTAATTGTGCTACTAATTGAGTAACTGAATGAGTAACTGACATGATGTACTAATTGTGTTACTAATTATGTGTTACTCACCCAGATACCACTACACCACCATTATCACCATCAGCAGGAGAAGGAACAGTAGCCTCCACAGTGGGTGGGAATGTGCTCTTTCCCATGACTGCAGAAAGCCCAAGTTGTAATAAAACCAACAACACCAACATCTTAGACCTGACTCAAGTAGATTTGTTTACCCAAACGAATAGTTCAACAATGATTGTGATTGTTTCCACAAATTTGGGTGCCTCAACAGTCAAAAATCAAGTGTTTAGTTAGTTATACAAGCTGCAAGCTAGGAAATAAAACCCGGGTAGGCCACAATTTCAAAGCAGGAGAGGTGTGTTTGGCCCAATTTTACACGTAAATGTGTCACCAAGTTGTACAGCAGTAAATAAAGGTGCAAACAAAATACCAGATTTAGAAATTCAGTGGGAACGGGGGATGGAGAGAGGGCGAGAGAAAAACAGAGAGAAACAGAGAGAGAAACAGAAACAGAGCGAGAGAATCAGAGAAGCAGAGAGAGAGTGAAAAACAGAGTGGTAAAGTGCTGGTAGTGGTAAACTGTAAATCTGCTCAATTAATAAACTCTCATTCACCGAAGAACTGCTAAACAGAAAATGTGGCGGAGAAATTGCGTCACTTTTCGTCGTGATACGAGTTTCTCTATTTTGGTATATTGGCTCTCAATCGAACAGCGTAATATTGTATTGGCGTGGCTTGGCCAGACTCTGGCCAGAAAAAGCCAAAAAGATATTGGGTTAAAGAAAGAGAGAGAGAGAGAGAGAGAGAGATAAAGAGTTAGTTAGGTAGAGAGAAAGAGTTAAAAAAGAGATATAGTCAGGTGTAAAAGCTGGTTACACAAAGTGCAAGGAAACAATTTCTCCAAGCGGTTAGTTAGGTCACATACACACACCTTTTTTAGCGACTAATGACTGGCATGCATGCAGAGGCAAGAAGTTAGGTTAAAAAAAGGGGTTAATCAATCATCATAATTTATTTTCTCCACTCAGTAAAAAATTAAAAAAGAAGTGAACAAAAGAGACATAAGTTAGACAGAAGAGACAAGAGTTCTAGACAGAAAATTATATGACAGTAGCACTGTAGCGTGGTTATCCCATTCAAGCGAGTACTTTGACAGACCCGATTCTCTCAATACACCACCTATTATAACTGCACTCTAGTAGTGTGAGAGAGAGAGAGAGAGAGAGAGAGAGAGAGAGAAAGAGAGAGTGAGAGAGAGAAAGTGAGAGAGAGAAAGTGAGAGAGAGAGAAGGTGAGATATTTTGAGAGAAAGAGGGCGAGAGAGATGCAGAGAAATGCGTGGTAATTAATAACAAGAAGAGAACGCCGGGGGTAACGAATTACAGTCAAGAAGAGAGAAGCGAAGGCCAAATGTTAAGAAAAAAGAGAAAGACAGATGGAGAAAGACAGAAATAAAAGAATGAAAGATAGAGAAGCGTAGAAGCAGAACTATACATGGATCAAGTCGCCAGTAAAATTGAACGATTTAAAAATTGTCAAGACGATAATATCAGAATCTAGAATGGGCGTCTAAAAAAGTTTAAAAAAAAAGCTATAAAACGTTCAAAACCTTTATATTAATATTACTTTACCAAATGTTGCACTGTATGACTGTTTCTTCACTACACAGTGTAGCAGTTTCGGAGAAGGCATTCTTTTGTGAGACAAATATAATGTTATAGATTGAAGTTGGGAGCTCTTGACACAGCTTATTAATTGGAGAATGGGGGAAGGGGGTTTCCCTAGGACGGCTTTAAATGGTTAAATCGGTTATCAATGTCAGGACATAGCAAATAGAGGAAGATTTTAAGATTCAGAAATGTCCTGTCAGGCCAATGCTCTGACAGGAAATTTCAGTAAATCGTGGGAGAAAGCATAATCCTTCAATTCATTGGTAGAATGTCGGCTGATATTTGTGGTGTCCGACAAATTTGAAATGTCTTCCTTTAACTATACGGCTAGTTATAACCCCGATATATTCTGACTTCAGTAACGATCGATAAGAAGTTTAATAGAAAACAGAGCGCCGCCTTCAAGCACAATCATCTTTCATTGCTGACCACCCACGCTACATCCTTCTTTGGTAAAATGAAGAAAGTAACTTTACACTGTGGTACAACCATATAAAATCAATGTGTTATTAATGTGTCACAATTTCATTTCCTGCCCCTTTTTTACCACTTCACACTTCTCAGTCCCACACTCTCACAGCCCAGTACGTGAGTGTGATTGTCTATGTTCAGTCTATGATCAGATGATGGGTACTCACAGCACCTTGAAAGTGTCTCTTAGTATGAGCCGTAGTGGTATACTTCAGTCTTCACCTTGGTCGTCTAGAAAATAATATAAACTTGATGATGTATGAAATGATTTCGGTGAATCAAACACAGCATTGAGAACTCAAGCACTCCCCTACTCCCATCTCAAAAGGCTGCTTACTTGTTTCATTGTTGTCAAAGTTCTGCATGGGTACCCCCGCAGTAGACACAGACCAGAACTCTTCTCTTTCCCACTGGGACACATCTCTATGTACCCCACCATGGTTACCATGGTTACCACCCTCAGCCTCATCGCAACCACAATCTCTGTCATCAGCCATATCATTTACCAGATCGTTTAGCTTGTTTAGGGCTACTGCAACCTGGAAGAAAGTGGCGTTCGGTACAACTCAGTACACCTTCCAATTTCTATGTGTAGAGTAAGAACTAAGAATCCTCTCAGAAGCGTACCTTTTTCATCCGTCTATTCTTCCTGGCTCGGGCACTGTAACATGCACCAAATGTCACAAGAGATATAACAGCCAGTAAACCAAGTCCTGCGAAACTGGCCGTCGCGGTGTCGAACATACCAAGAATATCCGAGTCAAGGAACCACCTCTGAAATAAGGGGGGATATAACGAGTCAAGGAACCACCTCTGAAACATGGGATATAACGAGTCAACTGTCAAGGAACCACCTCTGAAACATGGGATATAACGAGTCAACTGTCAAGGAACCACCTCTGAAACATGGGATATAACGAGTCAACTGTCAAGGAACCACCTCTGAAACATGGGATATAACGAGTCAACTGTCAAGGAACCACCTCTGAAACATGGGATATAACGAGTCAACTGTCAAGGAACCACCTCTGAAACATGGGATATAACGAGTCAACTGTCAAGGAACCACCTCTGAAACATGGGATATAACGAGTCAACTGTCAAGGAACCACCTCTGAAACATGGGATATAACGAGTCAACTGTCAAGGAACCACCTCTGAAACATGGGATATAACGAGTCAACTGTCAAGGAACCACCTCTGAAACATGGGATATAACGAGTCAACTGTCAAGGAACCACCTCTGAAACATGGGATATAACGAGTCAACTGTCAAGGAACCACCTCTGAAACATGGGATATAACGAGTCAACTGTCAAGGAACCACCTCTGAAACATGGGATATAACGAGTCAACTGTCAAGGAACCACCTCTGAAACATGGGATATAACGAGTCAACTGTCAAGGAACCACCTCTGAAACATGGGATATAACGAGTCAACTGTCAAGGAACCACCTCTGAAACATGGGATATAACGAGTCAACTGTCAAGGAACCACCTCTGAAACATGGGATATAACGAGTCAACTGTCAAGGAACCACCTCTGAAACGGGGGATATAACGAGTCAAGGAATCACCTCTGAAAGGAGGAATAGTTTGTACAAAATAGAAATATAACAGAAATCTGATTTGATCTGTTAGGCCATCGCATCACGGTTGTCGCTCTGACAGGATTTGATAGAACTCTAGTTTAGTACATAGTTTACGTCTTACGATCACGACTATGAAACACGATCTATCAGGAGTTATCAACAATATCTTCTCACCTTTCCCTCCTTGCCCTCCACGACACCCCTCACCCTGACACTATACTTGGCGTGCCCGTGGGCCACCAGCAAGGGTCCATTGGAATAGCCCCCATACTTCAACCCATCACCAATAATAAAGTGATCAGGCAGGTCGGTGAATTCAGCAGTGATGTAGGGTACTGTCAGATCACCATTTTTCTATGGAGAGATTAGGAAGAGATTAGTGATAAGGAGGGTAAAAGAGAGGAGTAGAGAATTAGTCAAATTAGGGAGTGATTAGAGATCTTTGAAAATACTGGCAGCTTATAATTGACGTACCTTGCTGAAGCTCTCTTTGGCCATTTCATATGTGTTCAGGGTAGTTTTGAATGCTTCCTCATCCTCCACATTTTCTGGGATCAGGATCAACTGGAAGTGAGATATACCGACCGGTTCTGTACTCTCGTCTATGTAGATTGAAACCTGGTGTGTACCTGCCTCCATGAATGTGACGTGAACCTGAATGAATGGGATTGTTGAGTTACAAAGTTATAGAATTAACTCGGGGATGTTGGGAGTGGGGACTTCTCAGTCCTAAGCTTCCCAATCCCCACGTTGGGAGGGGGAAGTTGAGGAAAATACAACTAACCTGTGGAAATAAAACCTTCGTATCCCCATCCAACACTATCTCTTCTCCTGGTGCTTCAGTGGACTCTTCTTCGGTCTTTTCTTCTTCAGTATCTTTATCAGTATCTTTCTCAGTATCTTTCTCAGTATCTTCTTCAGCCTTTTCTTCAGTCTCTTTTTCATCAGGCTGTTCTTTATCACCCTCTTTTTCAGTAGGCTTATCCTCTTCAGGCTTATCTTCTTCAGGCTGTTCTTCTTCTATGTCCGGTACTGGTAAAGGTTTAGTAGGAGCTGTGAGGATCCTAGAATAGAATGTTCTCGGTCCACCCCTTACTGAATACCACTTGAAATCATAGTCGGTCAGTTTGATTTGATCTCCTGGACCTTCTTCATCAATCTTCTTCATACACCTGCAACAATGGGAGCTGTTACCATGGTTACTGTTAGGATTGAAAATCTGCTGAAGAAATATTGGATGGAATGATCTTGGCGCGATCACGTGCCCAAGGAAATATAATTGGAAATAACAATCATCCTTACGCATTTGGTACCATTGCTACCTCCCTGCTCGCGCTAGGTGTCAATGACACCAACTTACGCATCAACATCTTTGACGATGTTCCCTCCGTTTACATCCACAGTAGGCCTGGCAGCGGCGATGTTATAGGTCCAAACCCACGTACCCCAATGAGGGGAAATCTCTTTAAAGCCAGACTGCTTGCCGAGGAAATATCGACCACATCCAACACTTAAAGTCTGTATTCTATTTAGGGCCCAAAGATCAAGATACCACTCATTTTCTTGGTTGTTTTCCGGTGTAAAAAACACGTAGGTATAAAAGGGTTGTAAATTGGGATTCGTTTTGGGAGTAGATGGCATCCGGATTTGTATGACAGATGTTGATTTATCAAACTGCCTCCTCTCTGATCTGTCTTGTATATCAGTTTGTGAGGTTGCATAATGAGGTACCCAATCAATAGCTGGAGAGAGTTTTACATCTGTGAATCCCTTCTTTACAGCAGGCCAATACTGGCACACAAGAACCTGATCCGTCCAACCACACTCCACATTCTCAGCGGTCAGCATCTGTATACACGATTCTATCCCCTTATCTCTCTTAACATCAGTCACGGTTATATTTACAACCGGGAGATAGTTACACGGCTCAAACCAGTCCCTGATTGCGGCGAATAGAAACATTTCTTCCTCCTGATTACCCTTGTTCCTCGCTAGGTTCTCCCCAAACACCTCCCTGTTATACACCGCACTATGGACGAGATCTGTGCCCTCTGAGAGTTGCTCGGCCCACCGTGCAGAGGAGAAGGACCCTGTATCCTTCCCGTAGCAGATGGAAGGTTGATTGTGGAGGGAACGGTATCTATTGTGTTCTTGCATGATTAGACGGGTGGGCCTGTTTAGACCGGGGGCAGTAACTGAACATTCTTCTTTAGATAACCCTGATAAAGGGAGGAGTTGTTGAGTAAGGGAGGAGTGGTGGGGGTTAGGGGGTAATTACTCCTGGATACCCGGCAGGAGCGGAAGAAAGGGTTGTCACTTGTCACGTAGTGATATAATACCTGGTTGGACGAGTGCCAATATTAGTAGGATGACATGTGACGTCATAGGGGTGAATTGTGACGTCATGACGTGGTGTGGTATAATGGTGTTCAAATCATTGCATGGTGAGCTTTGGGAAAGTGGTATATAATAGTGGTGATTGTATTAATTATTGATTCAGGAACGATGTAGGAAGATTTAACGTGGCAAAATAAATTAGGAGAGAGAGTATATATCTCGACCAAAACGCGGAGTTTTTACGTCAGCCGACCCGAAACCGGAATAAATTTGG
>AVPN01001783.1:0-10603 GCA_000695325.1 Pleurobrachia bachei | reverse complement strand
TCTCTCTCTCTCTCTCTCTCTCTCTCTCTCTCTCTCTCTCTCTCTCTCTCTCTCTCTCTAATAAAGTGTAATATATCTATAAGACATGCAGCCACGCCCTAGAAATGTACAATGCAAGTGCATAGTAAGTATGAACTACCAAGCTCATTCCACATGACGGTGGCTAGGGGAAAAACCCAAAATTCGGCCTTTTATTTATGTTTTAGTGCGGCTTTTATGTTTTAGTTTGAATTTAAAAGAGACACAAAGATGGAGAAGATAATGCAAAAAAAGTTTACAACAGCACCGTCTAGAGTAAAGGATTGAGCGTCATTAATTATTGCCATTACTTTCTTTTTACTCTCTGTGTGCATCTCTCGCTCTCTCTGTCTCTCTTTCTCCCTCTATCTCTGTCTCTTTGTTATAAATAAAACAGTCTGCTACAACTCTGTAATAGCAAGATAAGTGTAGCTCCGAAAGACAATAAACGGCAGAAGGTTGTTTAAAAATTAAACAGGAACTAATTTTTTACATTTTAGCAATTCATTTTGAGGTTAATAGGATCGGTAATCGACTTGACAACGACATTGGAGAGACAGCAACTCAAGAATCGGTTTAAAAGCACAAATGAAATCAATAAACCCAGCTAATAGTGACTGTGTCACCAGTTCCTTCTTAGGCTTCAAAAAGTGACAGAGAGAGAAACAAAGGACAGATGTGATTGGTGCAATATGATGATTCCTTTGTATAACGCTGAGAGAGAGAGAGAGAGGGAGAGAGAGGGAGAGAGAGGGAGAGAGAGAGAGAGAGAAATGTCTAATCCTTCTATCACACCTCTCCTGCATGCATGTTCATCAAAGTAATGAAGCATCACTTTCATAAAATACGCTAGACGGAGGAGCTGCATATAGAGAGACAAAGCTCGAATCTATCATTCTATCTCTCTATATATCTCCCTCACTCTCTAGATCAAAATTATAAAATCCTGTGTTATATCTCGGTTTATAAGCACTATAATTACAGCTCCTACGTACAAAACAAACGTTCATTGATGAACTGATTAAAGAAGCTGTGTGTGAGAGAACAACTAGCAACGTCTAACACATCAATCACATGTAGCTAGATCAGTCTATACCACCACTAACTAGCTCTACTACTGAGCTCTGCTTTTCCACACAACCACAACAATTTGCTCATCATGCATTCACTTCTCTCTAGTACTCATTCTAGCCAGTTCTCTGTACCGTTATACTGAAGTACATACAGCATAGAAGTGAGTAATACAGTACTTCAGTGAAGTAGGGAAGTGGGGACCCAGTGCACTGTAATTTCATGATTAACAGTACAAGAGAGGGGTGAAAGAGGAAAGACGGAGGATTAGCACACGTACAAGAGAGGGGTGAAAGAGGGGTGAAAGAGGGGAGAATAAGTGGGGTTTACTGTGGTCGTGCTGGTAGCTTTCAGTCAAGGTAATACCAACTTCCGCCTGGTTTATTCTTCTATAATTCCGATCTCTAATTCTAACATCCTTCTGGCTCCTACTTACGTTCAACGGACGTGTTCAACGGACGTGTTCAATCTACCATTTCCCATCAAGTCATCAACACCTCTACCCCCTGCCCCTTCCCCCACTAACCCCCTCCCCCTCTCTCAGGTAATGTTGAATTGTGACAGTACCCAGGATCGGGACAGGTGGATTAGTACTATCTCTAAAACAGCCATGGAAGTCCCAGAAACACCCACTGATTCATCGTATGGTGAGTTACATGTGTAGTTATCTGTGTAGTTATACAACGTTTCTTTCTGCTCAGATATAGTAGTGTGTTTCACGTCTGCGATAAGAGGAGGTTTTCTGACCCCATCTGAGCGTACTACCAGACAGGAGCTGTTTGTAAGGTTCCGTTTGTAACCGCCCTTTGCTCAGGTGTGATGTGTAGTGTGGTGGTGAACAACCGGTACATGGTGATAGTCAGAGAGGGATTTAGAACAGCTTATACACTTGATGCCGTACCCATCACTGAGGTATTATAACTAGTATTAAACTGATTTTATATTCAATTTGTTAGAACATTTGGAATATTTTTTACTAGACCAGAGCCCTCAATCAATACTTACAATGTTGACTAATTCACAGTAGTGTCACGATATCATATTGACCCCTAATTTAGGCGGAGATTGGTAATATTGAGTCATTTTTCCAATTTTTTCCTCGCCCAGATCCACACATTCTAACTCACTATTTCCCCCTCCCTCAGATCCAGACGATAACATGGGCAGAAGAGGAGTGTTTCTGTAGCCTGAAATCTGAACACAAGGAGTGGATACTCATGTTTAGAGATAACTATGAAAAATGTAAGATATGTATAGAGTGAATAGACTTTTTAGCTGACGGGTACGGTGCCGTACGTTTAGGTCATAATTACAGAGCACGAATAGTCTTTCCGCAGACCCGTTAAATGACGTTACACCATGTCACACAACAACTCCCTGTTTTCCTAGATTGCACAATCACAATTCATAAGTTATGAGTTATTATTGACAATTGAGTGAATAGAGCTCACTTCTA
The DNA here is from genome assembly GCA_000695325.1 of Pleurobrachia bachei. Classification (NCBI taxonomy): domain Eukaryota; kingdom Metazoa; phylum Ctenophora; class Tentaculata; order Cydippida; family Pleurobrachiidae; genus Pleurobrachia; species Pleurobrachia bachei. Next base: position 8,058 of record AVPN01001783.1, on the reverse strand, counting down.
CAGCACAGCATCATGAACATGTAATATAGCATCATGAACATGTAAAGCATGTAATCATAATTGCATGTCTGCTGGGAAAGCACTGCGTTTCTCTATCACCTCTCTCTCTCTTGGAGTCTCTCTCTCTATAGTATATCCATCCCTCCATCTCTCTAGGATCCTCTCTAAATCTCAATTCCCGCCTATCCATCAGATCTCGATTCCCCTCTTTCCGAATACAATTCTTTTCTGCTTACCAATTGCCACTTATCTCATCTCTCAATCTCATTCTCCAATATTGGGCATAACTATTCATTCATTCATTGGAAATACCCATGTATTCACGAGAGGACATCACAATATCCATGATACCTACGCTAACTGTCGATCATTCCAGTTTCCTCTTTCTTCCTCATATAATCCCAATTTCCCTTTTCAGACAAAACGATGGAATATATCTGGGAGGTATGGAGTGAGATATTCCACTGTAAGTCACCAGAGTTACTCTTCTCCCGGGCCTACCCTGCAACAAAGTACGTACAAGAAGATCGCTAGTCCCTTGTAACGTACAATAAGACAGAAAATTCAAAGAGGGGGTGTATCAAGGGACCCTATCCTTTGTTTTTATATCCGTTGGAGATTCTAATTAAGTTTTGTTCGAGCTTCTAACCAACCGCATACTAGATATCACAATTTCCTTTATTTCAGGGAGTGGAATGGTCCTAATGCAGTGTGGAAGAGATATGACGAGTTCCTAACGGGAGCCCTTCAAAGCAGAGATAACTCAGAATTCGAATTCCTTGGAGATGACTGAGAGAGGGACACAGGGACACATGCACAGAAGGCTGTGTGCCACGTGTCCAAATGAGAGACTTGGCACACAGAGGGTCGTGTCCAGATGACTGAGAGTGAGACTCGGCACACATAGTCGAGCGGTGCCACGTGCCCAAATGACTGGCTGCTTTTCTGAGTTGGACTTTAGAAGGTTCTCTAGACAATAGACTGTTTCGCTGCAATATGTATAACATTTGCGTGTATTTCTCAGTTTAAAGTGTAACTAAAACACTTGCAAATTTAAAACACTGGGCGTTGTTACAGCTGTTCATGTTATTGTTTTGTTTAAAAATAAAATGTCAGTGCAGCGATACAGATAAGTTTTGATTATAAAAAATGAATTGGTTTGTTGGGCGATGAGTGCTTGTGAATATTTTGCCCCAAAATGATTTTGTATATGGTTTTGTTTGTAATTGTTATATTTTTACAAAACGTGAACCCCGTTTTTAAGTTTTAATTAAAGCTTGTAAGGGAACTTGATTTTAAGGAAGTTAGATAATGGAAAAGGGGAAAATATATTCAAGTTCAACTTGGTGATGCCAGATAACAGGTGATGCAGATGCCCTGTCAGGCCAATGCTGTGACAAATGATGCCCAAAAACAGTTAGTGTTACTGATGTGCAATTATGGTGCGCGGGCGCGGAAATCTGGCGAGAACTGTGTTGGCCGGTGACGCGCCGCGCGTAATTAGATCACAATTGTCCAAATAAAATAGAAAATGGTGAAATTTCCGCGACCGAGGTCACGTGACTTTTTCTCGAATGTTCTCGAATGTTCCTCGCAATTTGCGCCTATCTAGAGAGGCCTACAGCATATGCCAAGTTGCGGAGCCGAAAAGCACCACATTACATATTACCGTTTTAGTTACCCGAATCCCCGGTTCTTCTAAAAATAGAAAAACCGAATGGCCAGGCCACCGTCCACCAGACACGTCGTCACTCGTCATTTTGTCTGATGCGGGATGCCTAATGTGTCCTGTTCAAGTTTCCAACCAAGAAGCTATTTCCGACTGTTGGCACTCACCCGATCTGAGCTTGCCGCTTGGATTTGATTATTGATTCCGATTACCGAATTCCCTCGCCGAAAAGAAAAATAAATCAACGAAATCATATTTTTTGAAAATACATTTTACTCTTTACAGCGTCATAAATCTATTAAGATTCGTGCTCATTTTTCATCCCGGATCGTGCTTTTAACTTGTCATGTGATACCCAGACTGTGATCAATCGCAGTTCGTACCAACAGACTGGGAGCATGTCAAGTTTATAACACTAGATATTAGATAATTGCTAAATCAAATATATAGATCTAGAAGATGAATGTCATTGTCATTTCTATTTACAATTGTTCTCTGAGGGTACGGTCATCTGTCTGGCGGCGCCGACCCCACACTGTCAGAACGGGGTCTGGTATCGCCAGACAGACGATCACTAGATTATTACGATTCAATCGTGTGCCTAACTAAAATAATTCATAATATAAACAGGGGCAAATATTGACAAGCGGATTTTAACCAATATACAACTAACTAAATTTGAAAAACTGTAAACGTTTCTATAAGCTGGCCTGCCCTCATATTTAAGCTTTAATATTACCTCTGTCGTGTATGTGATATGTGGTGTGAGTGTGTGAAGTGGTGATAAGAGAGAGAAAGTTTGTTACGTGTGACAACACGAGAGAGAAAGAAAGTGGTATTGTACAAAATGTATAAAATGTACAAAATGTAGAAAAATGTACAAAATGTACAAAAAGCGTCTACACATCTGGATCGCTTTCAAAGTCATACTCTAGCTCGTTCCATGGGCATCCCTCTTCCATCGTAATTTCCTTAATTTCATCAATAGCTGATGGGGAAAACCAGGAGGTTAGAAAATACTAGACACACAATGTAGATTGTAGATTAAAAACTGTCAGGCCAATGCTTTGACAGTGTAACAACCAGTTAGTCAGAAACTGGTATACAGACTAGAGTTTCCAAATACAGCTACAGTCGGATCCCGATATACCGGGCCCCGATATACCCAGCACCCCGATTTATCGGGCAAAATCCTCCGAGCATCCCTGTAAATCGGGGTCCTACTGTATATATTATATAAAATATTTCTTAGCAATGTTGCTAAGCAACAGTACTCTCTACTTACGGCAAAGATCACTGCTCCTCCAGCTGCTGATTGGTACACCCCTCAGCTCACAAGTGGTGGCATAAGCACCGAGGGCATTACAAAGGGGTAGTTTCTGTGATCGTCTCCACTCGCTACCACACCAATCCCTCACACAATTGTCAAAGTAGAGTGCAGGGTCAACTGTCGCGTGGCAGGATGTGAAGGGGACCTGGGGAGAAAGGGGTTACTAAGGTAACAATATTGCTTAGCAACAGAACTCTACAAAGTAGAGAGCGGGGTCCACTGTCGCGTGGCAGGAAGTAAAGGGAACCTGGAGGCAATTGTGTGTCGTCTTTCTAATGTGATGCATTATATCGCAAAGATCGGAGTCTCAAGTATAAGTACCGGAAAACTTAGTAAATACCGGGCTCTGGGCGTATAATACTTGTTGAGTAACAATATAATACGTCCCACTGCTCTGACAGTACTACCTGGTAGAGGTGTTGTTGGCAGAGGACTTGTCCCTCGGACTTCCTATCAGGGAAATAATCACAGGGATCAACGTCCTGCCTTGGTGATACATCGTAACACGGTCTGTATGTATTTGTATACTTCCTGTGGGGGAGGAAGTTTAGTTTTCTCTGACAAGATAGACCCGCATTCCGCTCTTTCGCCCAAGCGATCGGTGTGACGTCACGGTGTCACACAGCTCTACCCCTACTTGGCATACACTGCAGGCCCCTTGGGTCGCGAATCAGGGGGGGGGGCTGCAGCGCATTCCAAAACCACTGAATTATCGACTTTGTTTTAATGAGAGGGGTTCCATCTAACTAACCAGCTATTTCCAAACTCCAGAGGGTTAGTTGTGATGTCAGTCCTCCCGTTCTTCATGTAATAATCCCGGGACCTATCGTTGTTATACCGACCACACATTCCGCAAGTTCTGTCCTCCGGGAAGTCATCGGGGAGAATGAGGAAGGCAGAATGTAGACCATCCCACTGGATAATAATCTGGGGACGGGAAATTTTGTGAAGGAGCACTGTATGATGATCTGGGAATGGAGTAGTATGTGAGTGGAAGTCTGTACGGGTCTGATCGGAATTCGGCAGGCTTAAACAGAAATTTCGTTGACTTATAGCTATATTTTTTGGGTAACTCGTCACAATATTATTGGCAATGTGTGTTTGTACCTTGTTAGGCAGGGTCACGATCAGGTGTTCAGCGGTCCGTTGAATAGCGAGATTGGTATGATGAGCGGACATTCCCTCCCCAATTCGGAGTTTAGATCCCCCGATGTTTACCACCCAGCCCCTTTGGAGCTCAATTCCCGTGTGATTTCCGTTCTTGGCTCTGAGGGGGGAAGATTAGTACTTTAACTTGGAGAGAGAGAGAGCCGCGGGTCATACTACATAACTGTATCTTCCCGCAAGTGCTACATGTGCAGTGCAACCACCTCCCCTTCGGCTCAGTTCGGTGAGGGGAATAAGACATCATTCTAAAATTGTTTGACCAACTCAACTCCCATGTGTGTGAAGAACTCACCTGTAGTAGATGGTGAGGGATTCCATTGCACTGAGGCTGGGTCCACTTCTTCCGCCGCCCCCACACTCAGAAAACATACCATAGATCCAGAATGAACTGAGAAGGGAGTTGTTAGGAGGGTTGTTAGGGAGTTGTTTTAAGAGGGTTTCTAGGGGGTTGTTAGGAGGGTTGTCATGGAGTTGTTAGGGAGTTGTTAGGAGGGTTGCTATGGAGTTGTTAGGAGGGTTGCTATGGAATTGTTAGGGGAACTGTGTTGTACCGTATTTTGGTTGCTTCACGGTTGCTATACGCGGTTGCTATACGCGGTTACTATACTGTTGTGGGTCGTTATATACGCGGTTGCTATGTACGGTTCTCACCTAGAGACGCAGTCCATGGAGAGAACATAAGTGCAGATGCCTGGGAAATTAAAGGTGTTTCCATCATAAGTCTGTACGTGGGGATCTCCCCATAATGAGCACATCTTCCTCTCCTTGATTGGTGTATCTGAGGGAGATTGTTACTTTAGCTAGGAGAGAGAGCAGGTGAGATTGTTACTTTAACTAGGAGAGAGAACAGGTGAAATTGTAACTTTAACTAGGAGAGAACAAGTGAGATTGGTACTTTAACTATAAGAGAGAGAGCATGATATACCTGCGATATGAAGCCATGCTGCCTCACTGGCCGATCCCAGACTATTCTGAGCGACACACAGATATTTCCCCGCGTCCTCTTTAGTCACAGCCTCCAGCTCAATGATTGTGGTAACTCGGGTTGACTCGTCGTTCAGGTTATTCGCATCTCCAATGGGGGGAACTTCGGCATTCTCATCATCTAGGGGGGGTGAATAAGTTAACTACCAAACAGAAATCGTTTTTTAGGTCACGTGACTGGTTGTCAGGGGAGTTGGGGGTTTGTCCAGAGTCCCATTAGAGAGCTTCTAGGGGGCACAAGCGTGGTACATACAGTGTGCCGTGTGGGAATATAAAGCCGTGTGACAACTGTGTCATATTGGGGCTCTGCCTGGCCCCAACCTTTTTTTTTCAGAAAACGGGTCTGGCACACGCTCAAAGGCTTGTGTCCCCTACTGTAACAGGCTGCTTCGCTGGGGTAACATTGTGGCACATGCTCACAGTGCATGCTCACAATTGTTTATACTATGCCATATGAGCACAGCATGTCAATTAACTGATCAAGCTCACAGTGTAACACAGCTCAGAACACCTTGAACTTGGAAGGCACTACTTGCTGATCGGTACTCGGCTGCGAGGAATTTAAATTGTCTAAAAAACAACAGATCATATTATATGACCAGTCATGTTGCCTATCATTTGACCAATTATACACCGTATATCCGGTTTTCATATTTGGTCCTTTTTATAAAACTCAAGCTCTGATTTACTCGATAAACCCCAAGCTGAATCCAGCACTACTACATACCTAGTTTGATGATAATAACGGTGGCGGGGGGTCGAGAGGAAGAGGTACATTTGAACGTAACGGTATCTCCCACGCGTGCAGTTATATTCACTGGTCCCTGGAGGAGGAATATATTGATCACATTTGGTTACCAACCAATCAGAATTCGTTATTTAGGTCACGTGACTGGTTATCAGCCAATCAGGGACCAGTATATTATGTACCGTGATAATGACGGGAGAATGGTCGAGACCCTCCTCAAAACTCCCCAGAATCTCTGTATCATCGACAGTACTGGTGATCTTCTTAACCTCGTTACTCTCTATGTTATTCAGCTCCAGCTGGAACGCCTTTTGGCAGATATAGTTGAACCTGGTGAGAGGGAATTGTGTTATACAGTTGACCTGGAAGGGTAGGATTAAACAATTGTGTAAAATGGGAACGGTTTGCATGATTGATTTATAGTGGATCTTCCGGATAGTGGTTCTCCCTATCCTATCTCCAATGTTCAATGATCGAACAGAGCTATCAGACTTGGTATATAATAGTTACCTGTTACCTCCCTCAACGGCATCCCACAGGCCATCTGCCCGAATGGCAGCAAAAATGGGAGAGTTTGTGGTCCGGGGTGTCTTGTCAAAGTTCTGCCAATCAATCTGGGTCCCATCGTTCAGTGTGATCACCCAGTTCTCGATCCAAAACTTACCAAGCCAGACCTAGTTGGATATATGGCGATACGGGGGGAGGTGAGGTACTACTTACCCAACCAGACCTAGATATATAATGGTTTTTTAGTAAGGGGTTGAGGTGAGATACTACTTACCCAGCCAGACCTATAGTTGGAGATATAATTTGGCGATAAGGGGGATGTTCAAGATACTAATAGACCTAGTTGTATATCTTTTGTTGGCATTTGGCATGTTTGGCGGATGGCCTTATAGTTTAGGTTACAAGTAACAATGCAGCGCTTTCTAAGAAGAGTGGACAACAGTCAGATTATACATATTACATACCATATCAACATCCATATCTCGGAGGAGTTCTGTGATTCGATCGTTCTGGACGGCATCCTCGATCAACAGAAGCTGCATACCCAGACGCTCACACCTGTGGAGAGAGAAGGAAATAGGGGGATTGTAATGGGAGGGGGGTTACCATGGTGATATTGCCATGGTGGCAGTAGAGGGTTGTCTTGGCGATATGAGCAACACTCACGCTTTGTTTGCGGCAGTGAATCCTTTGTTCTCCTTGTAAAGATAGTAAATGTAGTGTATCCCCTCACTCAACAACTCAATTCGTGCATCAGAGCCTTCTTCATTGTCTTCAATCGTGTTGGAGAACTGCGGGGCAAGTTAAATTAGTTGGAGTTGCAAGTTAGGGCGTTAGCCGCGACACATTTGACAGAGATTATGGTCTCAAAGAAATTACTAGATTCGAGAGTGACAGAAGTCAGAAAGGGTGTCAAAGAACAAGTATAATTAATGCATTATGTTGCATAATGCTATGTTTCCCCGCCAAGCTTTCATTACGAACATGAAGGCGGGATAGACATTTCGGATGATTTATACATCATCCAAACAGTATAGAACAAATCCCTGTGTTTTAGTAGCACTAAATTGCGTGCCACATTGCGGAATTGCGCGCCACACGTTTCTTGAAAACAGCTCAATGAAGTGGTTTATGAAGGAGCAGTTGTTTTGTGTGCAGCTCTAGTTGCTACATGTTGCCCTCGCAACCTGAAAGGGGACAAAAAGGTGGACTTGCTACACTTAGTCAGGATATCCCTTGAGATTTCTAAACCCCTATGCCTTTTTGCAAAAGGCATCCGGGTGAAGGCCGAAGGCCTTCACCCGGGCGGGAAAAAAATTACTAGATTCGACGAGAGTGACAGGCATTGAACTTACCTCAGTATTCAATAGAGCTGACTCAGTTCTCACCTCAGTGTTGGTTGGTACTTCTTTCACGGGATAATCCTCTGTAGCAGGGTTGATGGAGGGAAGCTCAGTTGACTCTGTGTAGGGAAGGGTGCTCTCTGTCACGTCTTGTCCCGGCTCACTGTAACCCTGTGCAGAGGAATTATAGTTGTTAGGGAGATCATCGCTGGAGGGATGTGTTAGGGGAAATAAATAGATAAGACCTCAAGACCCTGGGCGCTTGCCAGCGCTATGATGTGACTGGGTATAACTTTTGTCTTTTATATTC
>AVPN01001778.1:8261-18781 GCA_000695325.1 Pleurobrachia bachei | reverse complement strand
GTACCTCGCCCCCCCCCCTACAGGGTCTGTCAGGTACCTCGCCCCATACAAGGTCTGTCAGGTACCTCGCCCCCTACAAGGTCTGCCAGGTACCTCGCCCTACAAGTTCTGTCAGTAACAGGTAACTGACGAGTAACAGGTAACTGACAAGAAACAGGTAACTGACAAGTAGCAGGTAACTGACAAGTAACAGGTAACTGACAAGTAACAGGTAACTGACGAGTAACAGATAACTGACAAGTAACAGGTAACTGACAAGTAACAGGTAACTGACAAGTAACATGTAGCCGACAAGTAACAGGTAACTAAAAAGTAACATGTAACTAACAAGTAACAGGTAACCGACAAGTAACAGGTAACTGACAAGTAGCAGGTAACTGACAAGTAGCAGGTAACTGACAAGTAACAGGTAACTGACAGGTAACAGGTAACTGACAGGTAACAGGCAACTGACAAGTAGCAGGTAACTGACAAGTAGCAGGTAACTGACGAGCAACAAGTAACTGACAAGTAACAGGTAACTGACAAGTAGCAGGTAACTGACAAGTAGCAGGTAACTGACAAGTAACAGGTAACTGACAAGTAGCAGGTAACCGACAAGTAACAGGTAACTGACAAGTAGCAGGTAACTGACAAGTAACAGGTAACTGACAAGTAGCAGGTAACTGACAAGTAACAGGTAACTGACAAGTAGCAGGTAACTGACAAGTAACAGGTAACTGACAAGTAGCAGGTAACTGACAAGTAACAGGTAACTGACAAGTAGCAGGTAACTGACAAGTAACAGGTAACTGACAAGTAGCAGGTAACTGACAAGTAACAGGTAACTGACAAGTAGCAGGTAACTGACAAGTAACAGGTAACTGACAAGTAGCAGGTAACTGACAAGTAACAGGTAACTGACAAGTAGCAGGTAACTGACAAGTAACAGGTAACTGACAAGTAGCAGGTAACTGACAAGTAACAGGTAACTGACAAGTAACAGGTAACTGACAAGTAGCAGGTAACTGACAAGTAACAGGTAACTGACAAGTAGCAGGTAACTGACAAGTAACAGGTAACTGACAAGTAGCAGGTAACTGACAAGTAACAGGTAACTGACAAGTAGCAGGTAACTGACAAGTAACAGGTAACTGACAAGTAGCAGGTAACTGACAAGTAACAGGTAACTGACAAGTAGCAGGTAACTGACAAGTAACAGGTAACTGACAAGTAGCAGGTAACTGACAAGTAACAGGTAACTGACAAGTAGCAGGTAACTGACAAGTAACAGGTAACTGACAAGTAGCAGGTAACTGACAAGTAACAGGTAACTGACAAGTAGCAGGTAACTGACAAGTAACAGGTAACTGACAAGTAGCAGGTAACTGACAAGTAACAGGTAACTGACAAGTAGCAGGTAACTGACAAGTAACAGGTAACTGACAAGTAACAGGTAACTGACAAGTAGCAGGTAACTGACAAGTAACAGGTAACTGACAAGTAGCAGGTAACTGACAAGTAACAGGTAACTGACAAGTAGCAGGTAACTGACAAGTAACAGGTAACTGACAAGTAGCAGGTAACTGACAAGTAACAGGTAACTGACAAGTAGCAGGTAACTGACAAGTAACAGGTAACTGACAAGTAGCAGGTAACTGACAAGTAACAGGTAACTGACAAGTAGCAGGTAACTGACAAGTAACAGGTAACTGACAAGTAGCAGGTAACTGACAAGTAACAGGTAACTGACAAGTAGCAGGTAACTGACAAGTAACAGGTAACTGACAAGTAGCAGGTAACTGACAAGTAACAGGTAACTGACAAGTAGCAGGTAACTGACAAGTAACAGGTAACTGACAAGTAGCAGGTAACTGACAAGTAACAGGTAACTGACAAGTAACAGGTAACTGACAAGTAGCAGGTAACTGACAAGTAACAGGTAACTGACAAGTAGCAGGTAACTGACAAGTAACAGGTAACTGACAAGTAGCAGGTAACTGACAAGTAACAGGTAACTGACAAGTAGCAGGTAACTGACAAGTAACAGGTAACTGACAAGTAGCAGGTAACTGACAAGTAACAGGTAACTGACAAGTAGCAGGTAACTGACAAGTAACAGGTAACTGACAAGTAGCAGGTAACTGACAAGTAACAGGTAACTGACAAGTAGCAGGTAACTGACAAGTAACAGGTAACTGACAAGTAGCAGGTAACTGACAAGTAACAGGTAACTGACAAGTAGCAGGTAACTGACAAGTAACAGGTAACTGACAAGTAGCAGGTAACTGACAAGTAACAGGTAACTGACAAGTAGCAGGTAACTGACAAGTAACAGGTAACTGACAAGTAACAGGTAACTGACAAGTAGCAGGTAACTGACAAGTAACAGGTAACTGACAAGTAGCAGGTAACTGACAAGTAACAGGTAACTGACCTCGCCCCCTACAAGGTCTGTCAGGTACCTCGCCCCCTACAAGGTCTGTCAGGTACCTCACCCCCTACAAGGTCTGTCAGATACATCGCAGGTACATTTGCACAGGTACATTTTGTAGTGCCGCCTTTGATTCACAGATCTGGCCAGATCCCATTTTACAGGCTGCCCAGCGTGACTGATAAGGCGCCTGGTCGGGTCTTTCAGATTGAACGGGACAGCCTGTTTCTAATACAATACAAAACACCGTAATTTAGAATGATGTGAAACACTGTGGAATGTTTAAAAATTATATATAGCACTCCGTGATTATTATGCATGCAGTTAATTGGGGATAAAATACTAGTTGTCTTGAACCAATACACTCGCTGGTGTTAAAACCGGTTGAAACACACTGGATTGAAAAAACAGACACATTTGCTGGTTGCTGCTTCAATGGGGGTAATAGATTAGATTACATTATAATTAAAAAGTTTACTGTCGCTCAAACAATCGTTAATGTCTTTGAGTGGTTTCAAGGTCTTTTCAAGTTAAATCGCTGGAAGGTGACTAAATACTACGATTGTTGCACTGTTATTTAAATTCAAGGATAATAGTACAGCTGTTATATTATCCTGTATCCAACAGGCTCAAAAATGACACCAACACGAATGAAAAAACCCAGTGGAAAAACTGCTCTTTAAAGTAGTAGACACTGACACTGCGACCCTTCTTTAACAAATTAACATTAATATAATATTGTTTCCCTTGGAGTCTTTCCTCTCCCTCTCTCTCCCTTCCTCTACAAGTAGTACAGAAGATCAGCCAGGTCTGGGGATGGGTCTCGGTGGAGGGACTGGCCCACGAGGAATGCAAGTTTATGGGCGTACTGGCAGGGGGCTGGAACTCGGATAGCACCCTGAGAAAAAGGGTGATGTTAGAACAATTAAAAACATGATAAGGATGAGCAAATTACTTTCAGAATTGAAAAAAAAACAATGTAGTTTATCATCTTACCGTCCAGTTGTAATACATGAAGCACATCTTGTATGCTATCTGTTGCAGATGGTCTGGTTTGAGGGTGGTTGAGAACTCCAGGACATTGTAGTGGGTTGGTGTTACAGTACCCTGACTAACACCCTGTGGTACTAGGAAGAAGTCAAACAGCTCATCACGTGTAATGACACTGTCTACCACGGTACCGGGTGGGGGGTTGTTGAGTCCCCGACCCATCTTTAGGAAGAACCTCTGCTGGATCCTCTTTGTGACAACAGTGAAGACGAGCTCGATCCTGGGGAGAAGGGGTTAGAAGTTTAGGTAAACAAAGGGAAGGAGTGTCTACTGTTACAGGGGATGGAACAAGAATAGCGCTGCTGTTATAGGGGGGGGTGGGGGGGAAACTTACTTCTTGTCTACGCTGGCCCTCTGGACTGCATCCTTGATGTTCTTCAGTTCCTGCTCTTTCACAGCCAGCAACTGTCCATCACCAACACCGTCCCTGTGGTAGGAGGGGGTGTTACAAATAGTACACATTGCTGGGTCCCAACTCTAGCTAACATCTTGCACTATACAACACTCCAAGCAACTTTAGATATAACAGTACCTGAAGATGAGGATCCTGTCTGGGAAATCACCATTCTTAGATTTGTAGGCCCTCAGAATCTCAGACATGACAACATCAAGTTGGGAGATCAGCTCCTGTTTAGATGGCTGCCATGTTGTCTTTGAGTAGTATCTGGGAGGGGGGAGGGTTAGTTTGAGTAGTATCTGGGAGAGAGGGGCGGGGTTTAGTTTGAATAGTATCTGGGAGAGGTGGCGGGATTTAGTTTGGGAGTTGGATATTGCAAGCTAGTTGAACGAGGGAAAGATGACAAGTTGAACAAGGACAAGGAAATGCTGATTAGGTAAAACTGCTAAATCTCCCTGGATATATACCTGGTGCAAGCATCGTTCATGGATGCCACAATTCCTCCTACGCTCCTGCTGCTGCCACTGTCGTGATATGTATCGATACCCACATACATCACTTTCTTCATGGGAATGTGTACACTCCAAAGTTCCCCTCCCATCTTAGCGTTCATCTGCATTACCACCTTGGTGACAACACTCATCTTCTTCTTGGGGTTCAGGTTCTTACATTGCAACACCTGGAGGGGGGCAGGGGGTTAGCAGGGGTATAAGTTAGGACTTAGCGGGGTGGGTCAGGGTAAAACAGGAGGGGGACAGCAGCTACAGTACCTGTGATGGTATGGGCTGATCAATACAGCAGTGTTTCTTAATAGCGTCATATCGATCTTTCTTGTCATTGGGGACAAGGCACACAACAATCTTGGAATTGGCGGCATTGTTCCGGATAGCATTGATATAGTCTTCCGCCCTGGAGAATATGTGTAAGCGTTAGAAAGAAGTGTTTGGTGTAGTCACCACACCCTCTAAGTATAACAGTAACAGGTGTCCCCCCTCCCCCCACCGACCCTTACCTGTCACTGTTGATAGCGACAACGTTTCCACTGGGTCCAATATTGATTCCACATGCCGGTCCAACTTTGGAAGCTGTCTCCATAAATTCTCTAGCATTGGCCTGGTCCCTGCTAGTCACAATAACACTGTAGTCATTGCCCATGTTGGCTGATGTTATAACAAAGTTCTTTCTGGTGATATTATCGAACGCTGCTTTCCTCTCATCTATATTCATCTTGCCATCCTTGGTAAGCAGAACAGGAGGGGCCACCTGACGACCCTCTAGATCTGAGATGTTAGATGCCATATCGAGACCCCACTGATTCAGGACAGCAGTAGCTCCCTCGCTCTCTGCAATGGTGTGTCGGAACCCTAGGAGACCCTTCAGCCTATCATCGGGTTTCTGTCGGGTGTACTGGGCCAGATCCTGCATGACCTTGAAGTTAGCCCTCATGTTGTCAGTTAGTCCCGTCATAAAGCACACCTCAGGGACCAGATGGATCAGGATCTCTTTCTGAAATAGGGGGTAGTGAGGGTTAGTTGGAGGGTAGGGGGCTAGATGGTGGTAGAGAGTTAGTAAGGGACCTGCAGGGGGTCACAGGGGGTAGAACCACGGTAGAACAAGAAACACTGGGGTGATGGGTCATGTAAATAGGGGGTGGTTCAACACACATACCTCGACCCCATCGACTTTCGTCTTGGATCTGCAGACTAGAAGGGGCTGGTTTTTATCCTTGATAGTCATCTCATAGTTCCTCTGGTAGTAATCAATGTAGGTTGTGGTCTCTCTCTTTAGTTCCACACTGTCACTGGCCTTCTTGTCAAACGCAATGTCGTCAACTCTGTAGGTCTTGTTATTGTACCTGGCGACAAGAAGGTGGTGAGATACATGTGTATTGTATAGTATCCTGGTGAGATATATTATATCCTGGTAATGATGGTCCCTCAAATACACTATCAATAAGAGTGTCAAACTAAACTCACTTGGTCATGACGATGGCTCCTACAAGTTGTTTAGTGATCATGTTCTGGTTTCCACCGGGTCCCCGTGCCACACTGTTCATGAATTCCAGCACAGAGTCAGTACGGAGCACCTTGTGTTTGATGTCCAGCCCAAGAAGGGTCCCTCCATTATAGTTCCTAATGGTGAACTCATACCCGGGATACAGCTCGATCCTGTGAGGGAGAGGGAATGTGATTATTATACCGGGGAGGTTGTGAAATGTACTTAGGGGGGGGGGGCGGTAACGAGAAGAAGAGGAAAATAAAGAGAGCCACACACGAACTCAATGCGGCGTGTTACATGTATGTAATAACACCTACTTGTGTTGTGGGATTGGGATGGCTTTCTTTGGGTTGAAGAAGTCCCTCCTGATCTGTTCGAGTCCCATGTGCCGTGTTGCGATGGAGTTAAAGAGGATGTTGACTACCTGCATGAACTGGGGACTGTTAACTGCTACCTCCTGTGTCAGCTGCATCTTGATAGTGATGTTCTCTCCCCTGCGTGAGGTCACCATCACCTCCTCGCCATCCATTTTGACGGGACAGTACAGCAGGTTACCTGGGGAGAGAGGGTGTGTTTAGACAGTACAGCAGGTTACCTGGGGAACTGTGTTTAGAGGGGGACAGTACAGCAGGTTACCTGGGGAGAGAGGGTGTGTTTAGAGGGGGACAGTACAGCAGGTTACCTGGGGAACTGTGTTTAGAGGGGGACAGTACAGCAGGTTACCTGGGGAACTGTGTTTAGAGGGGGACAGTACAGCAGGTTACCTGGGGAACTGTGTTTAGAGGGGGACAGTACAGCAGGTTACCTGGGGAACTGTGTTTAGAGGGGGACAGTACAGCAGGTTACCTGGGGAACTGTGTTTAGAGGGGGACAGTACAGCAGGTTACCTGGGGAACTGTGTTTAGAGGGGGACAGTACAGCAGGTTACCTGGGGAACTGTGTTTAGAGGGGGACAGTACAGCAGGTTACCTGGGGAACTGTGTTTAGAGGGGGACAGTACAGCAGGTTACCTGGGGAACTGTGTTTAGAGGGGGACAGTACAGCAGGTTACCTGGGGAACTGTGTTTAGAGGGGGACAGTACAGCAGGTTACCTGGGGAACTGTGTTTAGAGGGGGACAGTACAGCAGGTTACCTGGGGAACTGTGTTTAGAGGGGGACAGTACAGCAGGTTACCTGGGGAACTGTGTTTAGAGGGGGACAGTACAGCAGGTTACCTGGGGAACTGTGTTTAGAGGGGGACAGTACAGCAGGTTACCTGGGGAACTGTGTTTAGAGGGGGACAGTACAGCAGGTTACCTGGGGAACTGTGTTTAGAGGGGGACAGTACAGCAGGTTACCTGGGGAACTGTGTTTAGAGGGGGACAGTACAGCAGGTTACCTGGGGAACTGTGTTTAGAGGGGGACAGTACAGCAGGTTACCTGGGGAACTGTGTTTAGAGGGGGACAGTACAGCAGGTTACCTGGGGAACTGTGTTTAGAGGGGGACAGTACAGCAGGTTACCTGGGGAACTGTGTTTAGAGGGGGACAGTACAGCAGGTTACCTGGGGAACTGTGTTTAGAGGGGGACAGTACAGCAGGTTACCTGGGGAACTGTGTTTAGAGGGGGACAGTACAGCAGGTTACCTGGGGAACTGTGTTTAGAGGGGGACAGTACAGCAGGTTACCTGGGGAACTGTGTTTAGAGGGGGACAGTACAGCAGGTTACCTGGGGAACTGTGTTTAGAGGGGGACAGTACAGCAGGTTACCTGGGGAACTGTGTTTAGAGGGGGACAGTACAGCAGGTTACCTGGGGAACTGTGTTTAGAGGGGGACAGTACAGCAGGTTACCTGGGGAACTGTGTTTAGAGGGGGACAGTACAGCAGGTTACCTGGGGAACTGTGTTTAGAGGGGGACAGTACAGCAGGTTACCTGGGGAACTGTGTTTAGAGGGGGACAGTACAGCAGGTTACCTGGGGAACTGTGTTTAGAGGGGGACAGTACAGCAGGTTACCTGGGGAACTGTGTTTAGAGGGGGACAGTACAGCAGGTTACCTGGGGAACTGTGTTTAGAGGGGGACAGTACAGCAGGTTACCTGGGGAACTGTGTTTAGAGGGGGACAGTACAGCAGGTTACCTGGGGAACTGTGTTTAGAGGGGGACAGTACAGCAGGTTACCTGGGGAACTGTGTTTAGAGGGGGACAGTACAGCAGGTTACCTGGGGAACTGTGTTTAGAGGGGGACAGTACAGCAGGTTACCTGGGGAACTGTGTTTAGAGGGGGACAGTACAGCAGGTTACCTGGGGAACTGTGTTTAGAGGGGGACAGTACAGCAGGTTACCTGGGGAACTGTGTTTAGAGGGGGACAGTACAGCAGGTTACCTGGGGAACTGTGTTTAGAGGGGGACAGTACAGCAGGTTACCTGGGGAACTGTGTTTAGAGGGGGACAGTACAGCAGGTTACCTGGGGAACTGTGTTTAGAGGGGGACAGTACAGCAGGTTACCTGGGGAACTGTGTTTAGAGGGGGACAGTACAGCAGGTTACCTGGGGAACTGTGTTTAGAGGGGGACAGTACAGCAGGTTACCTGGGGAACTGTGTTTAGAGGGGGACAGTACAGCAGGTTACCTGGGGAACTGTGTTTAGAGGGGGACAGTACAGCAGGTTACCTGGGGAACTGTGTTTAGAGGGGGACAGTACAGCAGGTTACCTGGGGAACTGTGTTTAGAGGGGGACAGTACAGCAGGTTACCTGGGGAACTGTGTTTAGAGGGGGACAGTACAGCAGGTTACCTGGGGAACTGTGTTTAGAGGGGGACAGTACAGCAGGTTACCTGGGGAACTGTGTTTAGAGGGGGACAGTACAGCAGGTTACCTGGGGAACTGTGTTTAGAGGGGGACAGTACAGCAGGTTACCTGGGGAACTGTGTTTAGAGGGGGACAGTACAGCAGGTTACCTGGGGAACTGAAAAATTTCCGGGGGCTTCGCCCCCTGGTCCCCCACTAGTGAAAATCATTGATTGTGAGAGAGATTCATAAATCTAGAAAGTAGACGTCACAAATGATTAAAATCACTAAAATTTGCTTGATTTAGTTAAAAAATTTCCGGGGGCTTCGCCCCCTGGTCCCCCACTAGTGAAAATCATTGATTGTGAGAGAGATTCATAAATCTAGAAAGTAGACGTCACAAATGATTAAAATCACTAAAATTTGCTTGATTTAGTTAAAAAATTTCCGGGGGCTTCGCCCCCTGGTCCCCCACTAGTGAAAATCATTGATTGTGAGATAGATTCATAAATCTAGAAAGTAGACGTCACTTGGTCCCCCACTAGTGATCATCATTGAGTGTGTGTGTGTGAGAGAGAGAGAGATTTTAAAGCATTCATAATTCATTAATCTACAAAGTAGACGTCACAAATGATTAAAATTGCTAGAATTTGCTTGATTTAGTTAAAAAATTCCGGGGGCTTCGCCCCCTGGTCCCCCACTAGAGAGAGAGAGAGAGAGAGAGAGAGAGAGAGAGAGAGAGAGAGAGAGAGAGAGATTTTAAAGCATTCATAATTCATTAATCTACAAAGTAGACGTCACAAATGATTAAAATCACTAAAATTTGCTTGATTTTGTTGGAGCCAGCCCTGGATAAGAGAGGGGGGTAGATAAGCATTTCCAGGACAGGATGTGCTGCATACTGCAGGAGAGAAGAGACACTACTGATATGTGAGAGTTAGAGAGAGTATACTAATTTAATGAGGGGTTAAGATAAATGTAATACGACTCCGGGTGATATTAGACACCCAATAATAATTTCAGTCAAGAGATGGGCTCGATAAAACGGGAGAGGGGGAGGGGCTCGAGAGAATAAGGGTGGTTCGGCAGACAATCGGATTGTTACAATCGGATTGTTACAATCGTCATAACACCCCATACATGTGATATTTTTAACTTTTACCCCCCCCAATGCACACGTGACTAGGGTACATAGAACGCCCTACAACTATGAAGTGAAATCTAATTGAAAAACAATCAGCTGTAAAAAGAGGGCCAAAAGAGAGAGCGTGTGTGTGTGTGTGTAAGATAGAGAGAGAGAGAGAGAGAGAGAGAGAGAGATGCTTTTGGACAGACTCTGACATCGAGTTGTTTTCACGATTTTGTACTTCAGGGAGATAGAGAGATAAAAGAGAGAGAGAGAGAGAGAGTGAGAGCCGCAGAGGGGCGTTTGAGAAAGAAATCACGTGTTCTAATCACTATAGTCAACACAATAAGTTACAGCAGGAAATTATTCCATATGAGGACAATAACAACAACTCGCTAATTAGTCTACAGAGAGAGAGATTCCCTCGATAATAACACCCCCTCTCTGACACACGACACCGTCTGTAAGAATTGAGAACTTCCCATACCACCACAATTAGAGCAGGAGACAATCACGCAGTCTATGTGTGTGTAACTCTGTATCTTGAGGCCCCCAAACTAATTCCATGAAAAGGGCCCTAAAGTGTACAATAGAAACATGCAGCAAATGTACTTATATATTAGCCCGAGGGGCCACTGATGTTTTTACTAAGAGCACTTCCGCAGCATTGTCGCAGCCCGCAGGGACCAGAGGTACAAGAAGCATATCATTTAGAGTAACTAATAACCATCATGTACAAGCAGACGCTAAAGCAGTAGCCAATAGGCAG
>AVPN01001776.1:3490-10990 GCA_000695325.1 Pleurobrachia bachei | reverse complement strand
GAACAGTTTGATAGAGTTATCATCCTAGCAATGAACAATATATGTGGGCCCATACCCCCCTCTTCTGGTTCCGCCATCCCTCACAAATCGGCAGCTAGAACTTAATAATCGTACAAACCTCATACCGTAAGCGATGACCCCATCCTCTGCCTTGAGAACACAAGTGGTAATATTGGGGGGTTGGTCGGGCTTGGCTTGAGGTGTTGTGAAGACCGGTTCAGCACACTTTCCGGGTCCTTTATCAGTCACTGCACAAACCTGGTGGATGGAAGGCTCCGTGAGGCCGCGTAGCAGTGTGCACGATATACAGTCAGTCCGTGACAAGTCATGTGTTGTTTTTGTCAAAGTAAAGAGAACCTAACAAGAACTTAAAAATCACGTGTTTTTTTCAAAAATGTTACCATTTTCTGAACTTACATGGCTACCCTTGATGGTTGACACATGAACTGAGACGGTGGAGTTAGGAGGAGCGGGCCGTGTTGTAACATTTCCTTGGTATGAGAAGTAGCGGTTATCTTTGTTATCGTCCATGTTCCTTCGTGTTATCTAGGGAAGAGGAGAGGGGTTCGGGGAGTGGACCGGGAGGGGGTTTGGAGAGGGGGTGTTATTTGGTGGTGGAGACGGCCAGGGATGGTTGGGTTGGGGACTGGGTTTTAGGAAGGGGGTTGGACAGACAGACAGACAGACAGACAGACAGACAGACAGACAGGACAGACAGACGGGACAGACAGACAGACAGACAAACAAACAGACAAATAGACAGACAAATAGACAGACAGACAAAGAAAGAACAGAGTTTCGGTTATTCACTAATTCACCCATTATGACTTATTATGTCAAACTAACCTAATTTTTACAGGAATAGTACATCTGTGGAGGAGGAAAATATCGATATGACGTTGAGGATCACGAACTCGAGCTCAAAAGGGTACGTTTTCATATACCTACAGAGAGGGATGTTCTATTAGTTATGGATACAACATATATTATGTTGTATATTATTAAATCAATGCATGTTTAGGAAGCAAAAAGCACAAAAGGCAGCTAATACGGGCCAGGGGTCGTCTTCAGCGACAAACTCAGAGGGGTAAGTTACTAATTTTACAGTATAATAAGTAAGTTGATTAGTCTATTTACTCAATGAATGAGTGTTCCTCTTTGCTCTTACTCTACCGAACAGAAAAAGTTCAACAACTATGTTTGCGTTGTGACATCTCGTTGATTGAATTGTATGTACTGACATCGGCATTTCCAAACTGTAATAAGTGTATGGTCTGATCTAACCAAAATCTGTGTTTGCAGTGTTAAGAGGTTTCCATGGCCGGAAGTAGTGGTCAAGGATTTCGTGGAGCTCATATTTTCGGATCGTTACTTGGGTATGAAGAAGACCCACTCCCAGGCCCATATCATGGGTCTGATAGCGGAGGAACTTGTGCAACTGAACCCCGGACACACCCTATCTGGAAAGGCCGCGGTAGACAAGTGGGCGGCGGTCCGGAAACACTACTTCAAAGTAATGAAGAAGAGAAATAGTGACACAGGTACAAACTTAAATGTAGGGAGTCAAGAGTGTAGTCGAAAGTTGTCTCGTGTACCTTTCTTAGCCCACACCAGCCCCTGAACCCCCTCCACCTGTTGCATCAAACAAGTCAACACTAACAACTATTTTACTTCAGGAGCCGAATCGACAAAAGACCCAGCTTGGTTTGAGACACTCCACCGACATCTCGGGAAGAGTTCCCTGATAAAACCGGATGCCCGACTGTCGACGGGAGCAGATGGGCGACTCCAGAAAGCAATCCGGAAGAGGACAATAGAGGAAATTCATGGTAACATGGCAGAAGAACAGAAACGCCATAACACAGAGATCCAGTCTATCATGAGGGAAAGAAACGATCTTCTAAAACAGATCTTAGATAGACTGTGATGGCTGTGTTATGGCGTTTCTATTCGTCTACCATGTTACCATGTATTGTTGTAAAAGTAAACTATTTAATTGTTGAGGTGACAGTAGACTGGTTAAAAAACGTGAAATTGAGAGAATCGGAGTCAGAATTCCTTACGTTTCAATATAATTTGCTATGTTCTTTTCAGTGCTTCTCTTATGTTTTTGTGAAAATCGTCCTTTTATTTCCTCCCTTTCTCTTACCTTCTACAAACTACAAACTCATCCTTCCTAACAGCCCTGTGTACGTGTAGGCAAACTGTGCCCTACACAACCATTTCTCAAAATCTCACTGTTTCTCTCAACAACAGTTCTATTCACCTCACATGCATCAATCAATGAGGGAAGGCACAATCTTAATTAAGCTAGGACAGTGATCCTGATCTCATAGACCACAGCCCTAACAACTCCACCGCAGAATAGCTAAATTAGGCTTGCTCTATGTGTGCGTATGCGTGTGTTCAGTGTTCACTCGTGGCGTTTTGAGTTCAAAACTTTTTGGAGAAATAAACATTAGGCAATAAATAAGTTTTATTCATATTATTTGGAAACAGAGCTACGACAACATTCAACAGAACGAAACAGGGGGAAGCAGGGAAAAAGATATCGCGGTTCGCAATTCACATTCCTAACATTGTTGGAGATGGGTTGTTTGCGGAGTAGACTTACTCGTTCGCGCGGTGTCGAAATAGGTGATGCGCGGCGCAGTTTTTAGATTTGCGCGCTTCAAAAGTACGCCGCGCATAGTGTTTTGAAAGGATTCGCTCGTGAATCCAAGCAATTGAGGACAGATTTTTTTAAATTTGACTTTTTGTTCCTCCAATCGTTTTCATCGTTCGACTTTATGTGCCAACACAACACTAATGGTACACCCGCACAGTCGTGTTCCTCACTTTAAATTTTTTAATTTTTTGTAAAGAAAAGTGTTGGAATAGGGATCCCTAAAAAAGTTCAGTCTTTACACAGCGTTTACACAGTCGTTACAGTTACACCCAGAGCGGTGCGTGCTCCGCGAAGGCAAATTTTTCCAGAAAACTGAGCGCCGCGGCGAAACTGAGCCCTGGTCTGAAGGGATTGGATTACTGGCAATGCAACGTCTTCAGACTTTGTCACTTCAACGCCGACGGGAGAGGTACACTATCATCCTTGTTTGGAAAGTGTACAACAACGAGATTCCTAACAATACTGCTATGTGCTTTGCTGATACGCACCGCTCTGGGCCAAGAGCTGTCGTCCCGCGTTATTCATATGAAGCCCAACGCTCTAACCTTTCATTGTATGAACAATCATTTGCGGTAATAGGGGCAAGGTTGTGGAGTATTCTTCCACGAACTGTAAAATAGGCTCCAATAGTAGGAATAATATTGCTTACTTCATTTTTTATCTTATCACGAATTGCAACCTTAAACCAGTAGTGCAAAAAAGGAGTGGAGATTTTTTTAATCCAACTGAATGTCGAGGTCTGACTGTGTCAAAATTCATATTGCATTCTATGCTTCTAGGACTACTACTAGCCGATGGATTTGTTGCTGACGTTAGCTACGGACGATGATGACATGGTCGTCGATACATTTGTGCCACCCCCTCCACCTTCTCCACCGAGAAGTTACATCCGAACGGTAAGTTTGGCAAATCGGGATCTTCGAAGTAGATATATGCAATGGCAATTGGCATCCAAACCTTTTACCAAATCGCCTGTAGAGAGTGAAAAAGGGGCCAAGAATAACTTTTTTTTAGTATGAATTATCTATTACAGGTACAAACAAAAAGCCGCCCACCATATGTGGATACAAGTAGCACTTGTACAGACAAGGAATTCAAAGATGACTTCAGAGTGAACAGGGAGACCTTCCAGCGGCTGTTGGTAATAATGCAGCCATACGCCAAAAAGGACACAGTTTTCCGTGATGCATATCCCATGGACTTCAGATTGAAGGTAAGTTGTGCATCTGCATATTGCATATTGTGTAGGTATGTGAGAGAGAAAGTAAGATTAGGTGCCATTTTATATCAACATTTTGTTCCCATAAGCAAATTTTGTACGAAGTACAGAAAGACAGATCTAAAAGAAAAATCCAAACAACAAGTGCCCCCACCCCCATGGCCATTGCTTCACCCCCTGATGAGATGGAAACTTTAAACGTTGAGGCTAGGCTTATCATGTCGAGTTTTTCATAACCTACAAATTTCTTGTCTAAATCTTATCAATGGGTGGAGCAATGACCGTGAGAAAAAGTCAAAGGTAAACGAAAAAGGAAATTGGAACAATATCTAAACCTGTTGTGTGTAACATTCCTTGGTGTACAATTAAAAGTTTGGTGAAAAGATGACGTCTCTATGTTGTGCTTGAAATTCATTCGTAACTAGGAACGCACATGCAAGCTATGTACAAAAAAAAACATGGAACACTTTATCTTGTATTTGGTCGCACGTGTATGTACGCACATTCCTAATCTCGAATGAATTTCAAACACAACATAGAGACGTCATTTTTTCACCAAACTTTAAATTGAACGCCAAGGAATGTTACATAACATTAACAATATAAGTTTTGGGGGGTGACACGTAACACTTTGTAACACTTTGTAACATGTAACGTGCACAAAAAGTTTTCTGCACATGTTACAAAGTGTTACAAAGTGTAACGTGTCACCACCCCCCGCCTCAAGTTTTTGTATACCGCCAAGGAAAACAGGGCCAGCAAACACTGCTCAGCGTCAGAGCGGTATACTTAAATTATAACGCCTTCCTTACTTATGACACACATCATAAAATCTGGTTTGAAATACACCATAGATAGACTACATACATTAATAATAATAATAATAATACACGCGCTTATATTCCGCTCATATCCTCCAGGGGCAGCAGATCAATAGATAACTGCTGCCGCTGAAAGACAATCAGAGCGGGATACAAAGCTTGGAAAAAATTTACTCTATCAAGACCATAATTGAATAAAACTGACTTACAACGGCTCACATATCGTGGGAAAAAAACTGAAGAAAATAACTGACATATAATGGTAAACTGTCCAAAAAGAATCCTAGGTATACAAAATTCACTCTGCTTCACACTCTGTCCACTCGTGCTTCAAACCATCAAAAAATGCTTAATAAAAACCGATACAACTGTTCCAAACACACTGGAGATAAAACTGATACAGGCCTTCAGGAAATACTTACGCCATAAGCCTCCGTGAAGAGTCGGGTCTTAAGTCTTGTCTTGAAGGAGTCAACAGACGGAAGAGATCTGATGTCCAAAGGAAGATCATTCCACAGACTGGGTAAAAATACAGAAGGTCGCCTCCTCCTCAATTTAGAATTGGCGTTGACACTTGAGAGGTGCGGGTACTGGAGCCTGAACTCATCCGGAACAGCATTGGCTCTGGTAAAACGCAAACTATCCACATCCTCGCATGCTGGCACCTTGTCAGTTAGATAGTCTGGAGCAGTTCGATGAACGACCTTGTAAGCTGGAAGACAGGCTTTGAACACAATTGAAGGGAGACAATTGAACAGCACAAGCTATGTATTATGTTGGTCTCCCGCCCCACCCTTCCACCTCCGCGCTTCCAACTCAGATTGGTCGTTTCTCTCCTTCCCAGTTACCATATCTACTCATATCTCTCCCAAAAAGAAAATAGAAATCATAAATTACTTCTTAGGTGACGTCATTTCCTGGACCACTACGACGCGTTTCCTTGTTTGATGGACAATGGAATTTTCCAAGCCACATAAATAGGGGGAGGGGATAGTACCGATAATAAACAGTCACAGTGAATAACATATTATAATTCCAGTAGTTTCACCATGCCAATATTTCACTCTGACAGATCACTAGATCAAGCGTTCCACCTCTGGTGTGGGTTGGCTGACATGGAGTGAGTTGCTCCAGCCCAAAAGAATCAAGGAGCTTCAGGAACTTCTCTGCATAGAAGTCAGAAATGTCTTGCACTTGAAAATTGAAATCACCCATCAAGACAGGGGACCCAGTCCGTAGGTTGAGATCAGCTAAGTAGTCCACAAATTCCTCAAGAAACGAAGCCGCAGTAAACCGAGCTTTTCCAGTGTAAGGAGGACGATAGATATTACACAGTCGAACCATACCTTCACCCGTCCCTATAAGTACTTCCTGTACTTGGAAAGACTTGAAAGTTTTCCTCGTCGGAGACAATCTCACTCTGACCCCATTTCTGTACAAAACTCCAATTCCTCCTCCTGATCTTTCCGCTCTGGGAGAAGAATAAATGTCCCATCCACACTCTCGTATCTCCTGAACTTTCGCAGTGTCTGAATTCTTGAGATAGGTCTCCTGAACTAAACAGATGTCACACTGTTATCCTCTAGGTGATCCAAAACTCCAGATGTCTTGTTCATTAGCGAATGGACATTATTACATTTTACACTATTTTCTTTAGGTAACTCTGTACATCCTTGCCCATGGTGACTCTGTACATTCGATGATGAAACTGTTTGGCATCGCCAAGTCAACTGTGCGGTCTATTGTCATGGAGATGTGCGAGCTTATTATCGATCTTCTACCATGGCCAGCAATGGATGAGGAGCGAAGAAATGATGACGTCGCAGAGTTTGAACGTCGATCAGGATTTCCGGGTGTGGTTGGTGCTGTGGACGGTTCCCACATCCCTGTTCAGGTGTGTACATTTTGATTTGTCCAAACCCTGTTTGTAACTTGGTAACGAAGTAACCCCTTGCCAGCGCCCAGCTCGCACGAAGGTCGCCCGGCGACACAGAGTGTGAGGTGTCTTCGATACCAAGTTTACAACCCCGTTTCAAAATGTTGATACACCGCGGATGAAGGAAGCCTTATACTGTGTGTTTTTAAATGACCGGGATTGTTCAAATCGACATAACGTCAAAAGTAGCAAATATTTTGCTCTGAAATTTTAGGACAAGGTAGATGGCTACCTGCCATTTATTGTACCAGAATTTCAGCAAAATCGGACGTTCCTGAATGAACCTGTAGCCCAAAAGCCTCCTCTAACTTTGAGCTCTCAGATCTCTGTAACCTGATAAGGTAGAGAGCTCAAACTTTTACAGTATGTTCAGTAGACAATTTACTGACTTTTGACTGCTTGGTTTGGCGATATCGTTTTTAGTTCCTTCGCAGGAACACGGTAAAGTGGTGTAAATCGGCCTAATTGGGAGCATTTTTGCCCTCAGGTGTCACGTATCACGTATCTTACTGGGGTAATCAGCCGCCAGCCATGTGTTACACTGATTCTGTAATTGGTACTGAGCGTGGATGAGCGTGGTGTTTCATCAGCAGACCGCAGCAGACGTGATCATAGTGTCTGAAATCGGTCACAAGAAATCCAGGCAAACTTTTCTAATTCTCTTCCTTTACATTCTGCAGTCTCTCTCTTTCTTGTTACAAGGTCACGTGACTAGCTGTGGAACATCTCGACGTGATAACAACGTCTAGTGTCACCGATTCGCTCTCCCTCTATCTGCTGAGTATAACTCTCTCGTCATGACGAAGCAGATGTGACTCTCCCTTTCTCTCTATTTCCTCCTTCTCTCTCTCTAGCC